>AWOL01S0023200.1:6194-27182 GCA_000715115.1 Nicotiana otophora | reverse complement strand
GAGGGGGAGGGGGTTCTGGGTTGTTTAGGGTTTTTCTAATCAAGTTCTCAAGTAGGGTGATTAAGGTTATTATATGCTGACTTGATTCAAGTTGATTTTGAACTTGATTAAGGTTATTAAGCTCCAAATTGATGTTTTGGGTGTTTTCATGCTGTAGTTTTTTTAAAACTTGGAGCTTATTAAGTAATCTGAGTTTCCCCATTATTGTCAATTTTCTGCAAGTAAAATGTTTCCTTTTTATTTTATTTTTAAATTTTGAGATTTGCAGTGTTAGGTTTACTTTTTCTAATCAAGACTTAGAAATTACAATTTTTAAAAAATTATGAGAAATTAACTTAAATAGCTGCCCGCCAATAAAATAGCCCAAAAATGTATATATTATACATAGTTAGTGTATAATATATGTATAATTATTTGTAACTTCTCCTAGAATTATAGTGCTAAAGTTCTCATTTTTTTGGTTGATCCAATTTGCTTTGTGGAATCTTGGACCAAATTGGGATGCTGAATTTTTAGTCGTAGGCCTGGTGATTTTAGCAACTCAAACAGCCTGTGAAGTTTATGTTAAGTTTGAATCCAATTGTGGAGTATAAAAGGAGCTTTTGAAGCCATTACCTTGATTGTTCCTTTTTTCCCCCTTGAAGCGCGAATGAATTAATAGGCCAACATTGTCTTTATATGCATCTATTTAAAAAGAATTTATGTTGCTCTGGAAAGAAGGCAGTAGGTGAGCTTAGATAAGAAATATAGGAATTTATTCTCTATATCAACCTTCGATAAAGCAAGAGACGTCTATAAAAAAACTGGCTTTTCCATTTACTGGAAGAAACGTCGTCAAACTGAATTCCTTTTGTAGTGTAATGTGATTTAAATTCATCACTGTAAATTAATATCAATATCCCCTGCTTGGTCTATTACTTCACAGAATTAACTGATATGGTCTAAACAATAAAAAGCAATTGTCCTCTTTCAGCTTCTTTCTGCCCTGAATCTACAGTTATACACTCATAAGTATTCAAATCTCAACAAAAGTCCACTCCATAGTCCATACCAGCCTAAAGGCTCTATTAGGTTGTTTGTCTTCTATTCCCTTTGGAGTAGTATTACATGATTTCATAGCCTTTTTGTTAGGGTCCAAAAATAGAAAAGAGTGATGTAAACTCTGCTGTATGGTGGGATTTAACTCAACTTTTTTTGGATGTAAATGAGGAAGATGTGAAATGGAGGGATGTCCAACTGTAAACTCTTATGCTTCAGTGAATGTGGGATTGCTGAAAAAGAATTCAAATATCTGAGATGTGAAAGTGTGAATTCTAGACAAGTATATCCCAATACCTGTCATGCTCCCATCCTGATCATATTGATCTCATCTAGTGCTAGTTTCATTTATTTTCCAGCTGGTTCTTTTTCTTCTTCAGTTTCCTAGTGCTTTCTTTTTAATCGTCTTACCTGCTGACTCTCCTTTGTGTTGTGTTGTTCCCATCAGCTTGAGTTGGATACATCAAGGCAATCAACTTCCCAATCCAAGCAGAAAGAGGAGGTATGGCAGAAATTTTTCCTTATGTAATCGTCTGAAGCTTTGCTTTCAGGTTATGATTATTTCTCCTAACACCAAAAGCTTCATCAGGTGAAGCAATTGCTAGACGGGCATAGTAAGGGAAGTGTAGAGTCCAGTACTCGAGCAATGGATCATGGTGGTATGTTATGACGTTATCAGTTGCTTTGCTCGGGTGAAAATGACCAAAAACTATTCTTTATCATGTAGTAATAACTTTGGAATTTTCAACCTGCATGAGAATACTGCTGTCTTTAGATCGTAAAAACTAAACAACCTACTCAACTGCGTTTCTTAAGGGTGCGCTCATTTCTCTAAAGTATATATTCTTAGAGAATTGTTAGTCATTTAATATCCATCTTAAGTTACTGCGTACCGTCTTTTGTTTTCATTTTCTTCTCTTTTCGGAGGTCCCCTCTTAAAGTTTCTGCAGCAATCTTCTTGTTAGTAATTTAAATTCCAAAAACCTATCTAAATTTTTTGATATTGAAAATAAAATTCAAAAACTCTACTTATTTTGATTCTTTTCAGAGTTGAAATTATTTTTAATGGTAATGAAGTTATTTGGCAATATTGAGATTGCTCAGTTTGTATCTCTTACACCTTTATGGAAAGATCTCAGTAACTGAATCACTTTCTTGTTACAGAAGCATTTTGGGGCAAACTAAAAGCAGCTGCTGAGAAAAAGGTGTGTCCTGTTATAATCGTTGTTTATGTAATTTTTGCGTAGAGTGAAGATCCCTATGCTGTACTATTAGATATTGTCCAGCTATGCCTAGTAGATTCAAAACTTTGCTTTGAATTCATGTCTGCATACTATAGGGGGGTTATTAATACGTCTTATTGTTCTGAATCTGTTATTCCTTCAGATAATTGCTTGAGCAGATGGAGTGAGTTCACTACTACAGTGTTTCCTTAGGTCTGTGCATCCTAATAATTCTTTCATTGGGCTGTTTTAATGATTCTTCCTAGGGATAAATCATCAAATTTTGATAAATAGTTCATATTCCATCAATGATCAAAGAGGATACATAGACAAACTCCTAAATTGATACCTTCAGATTGGGGAGGAAGTTGAGTGGTTTGTTGGTTAAGTACTAATGCAAGTTTAACCAAATGCCCATTTTCGATTAGCATGAGGCTTCTGGAAGTAATAGAATTTGATGGAAACGTTTAGGAGGACTGCTTTAATTAGAGGCATTAGAAGGCGAATTAGTTCAAATGATCACCACCCTGGAGATTTTTCTGACCTAGAAGACCGAAATAATATAGCTAAAACTACAGCACGTTTAATTCAAAAGTCATTTATGTTTTGTGCTATGTTAGAAGGGACGATTAGGTAGGAACAACTACTGAAAAAGCTGCTGAATGACCAAGCAAGCAGTATTGCTCTCGTTGAGAGTTGAACTCAAAAATTATAATCCTTGTTAGACGGTTGAGAATGTCTTGAACAAAACTTCATCAGATTTTTTGTGTACAATATTTCATCTTACTAGCCCCCGGGGCTTTGGCTCAGTGGTAAGAGTGGTAAGACCACAACGCATGCTATGTAGATTAGGTGCACTCACGAGTTCGATTCCTGCCGAAAGCTTAAAAGCCTGGTATTCAAGAGGGGCTGGCAGATTATCCACGGAACTTTGAACCGTACACCAGCTGCCTCTCAGGAATTTCTCGGTTATAAAAAAGAAAAATACATCATCTGTGATAACGACTAACAAGGTGTTGGTCTGGCTTTCTACAGATGGGTCCAGCGGAAGCGGAAACTTTTTGCAAGGCATTTCAACAAGTTTACAGGAAACTTGTAAGTATATACTTTCTGAAGTAACCCAAGCAGAAAATTTTTCTGCTTTCTCTACGTATGATTCACTTAGAATGTGTATCTTCATTTCGTTTTAGCCAATCGCCTAAAAAATTTCTACTGTAAGTTATGCTTTGGAAACCTTCATGACTTTCAGGTGAATGAAGAACTGAGTTTGGAAGCTGCTCGGAGCTTGCTGAATTCATGATTTTTTCCCCTGTACTGTTGTTACTTTTAATCACTTGATGTTCTGGATATAGCTATTGTGTAACTTATATTTTCTTTTTTGTTAATGTATTATTACATTGAGTTATATCTTCTTCTTTCTTTTAGTGAAATTATGTTTACTCTGTAAAGATCTTTTAGTTTTGATTTGCTCTTCCTAATTGCTTTGTCACATCTTTATTTTATTTTTTGGGTTAAATGGTTGGTGACCAATGCTATTCTTGTTGTTTACTCACTGCCCTCTCCTCCTCCACTGCGCACGACCACTACTTTCTTCACCTCAACCTGGAGTAGTTACAATTGAATATTTTTACATGATTAATGTAGTTTAACATATTACAACTGATTAATTATCTTTTTTTATCAGATTACTAATCAATAATAGGACTGCTCTGCACTAAGCAACGAAGGGTCACTCTACATCTTTGTTGTGGCAAATGGCAATGTCAGTACCACAAAATCTTGATGTATCAGCATCTTTTCCAATGGATCCCTCTACAATTTGGTTGGCAGTAGCTTGGTTAAGGGAATCCACCGGAGTCATCGCCGAAGCGAGTCTTCATAGGGCTATTGCTTATGGACCCGTACTTGGGTGATCTTAAGTGGAGGTTTGAACCGACTGATGTTGAAGAATCACCGAGGGAGTCGTGGTTAGGGGTCGTGGTTAGGGGTGAAATACCACTCGAACCTAGAGTTAGTTGGTTCTTCCCGAAATGCGTTGAGGCGCAACAATTGATTGTTGGTTCTTCCCGAAATGCGTTGAGGCGCAACAATTGATTGGACATGTAGGGGTAAAGCATATTCACATGGAACTGTTCTCACTGAAGGAGTATTAAATCACTAGATATATACTCCAGCCTAGTAGGTCAACGATACAGCAAATTGTAATAATATACTGACATAAGACTCAAATCATAGAGATGAGTAGATTGGAGCTAAATTATTAAGAAAAACAAAAAAAAATATCATTTGTCTCACTTCCTTCAAAAGAAAAAGAAATTTATGGTGATCAAGATTGTAGATGATAGTTACCACGATAACCAGTAAAATTCTCACATTTAAAGAAAGCTATCATTTAAAATGGTTGTCATTTAAATAATCCCAATCGTTAGATCAAAGTCAAGCAAATAAAACTCTTGATGTTTGACTATTAAAAAAACATTATTTGCAGTGTTTCACAAATTTAACAATTTCATAGTATTTGTATCCTATTTTAAGAAATGACGACTCTCATTTTCTAGTTTCTGTTACTCTGAAAGTTGGTCAAATGAGCATAAAAGTCAATTTAGGACCACTAATTAGATTCTTTTTCTTTTTTGGTATATACATATAACTTTAACTATCAAACCCAACAAGAATTTGGACAAAGGGAGCAGTAAAACATTCCTTAAGAAAATTTATTATGTTCACAATTAATATTTAAAAAGTCAAATAACTTTATGTAGAAAAATTTATTTTTAATATATGTAGTTTAGCATAAAAGTTCTTACCTGGTTAAAATTGTATCAATTTGGAAAAGTAATATCCTCATCTCAAATTATATGTCATAATTTTTAAAAATAGTTTTCAAATTAGTTATAATTTTAGAAGTTCGAGACAAAATTATTTTTTTATTTTACCTTTAATATTAATTATTCTTGAAATAAATAAAAAAATATATTTTAAGACATAAATAAAAATAAATAGTTCAAAACTCATTTTAATTAATATTTTCCAAGAGGCATACATATTTTCGATTTTTCTTAACATAAAAATCACATGTGAGGATATGCACATGAAACAAGAAACAAGAATCAAGAATGAGTATATACCTTAGATGACTATGATCTAAGGCTGGTATTTTCTCCAGTGTCAGACATCGTAGGACCCATTTGTGCTATCTTCAAGAATGAGCTGGATCTGACAAATTGCAGCACATACAATATGCCAATACAATCCTATTAAAAAAAAAACAAGTGTAAAAAAGAAAGGAACTTTTCTGTGATTGAGTTCAAGATTTGATGACCCAATAAAGAAAAGTTGATGATTTTCACATTTCCATGAAGAAAAAAAGAAGAAGAAGAAGAAAGAAAAGAGAAAGAGAGGTTTTTTAAACATGGTTTTTTCTAAAGATAATATGACTGGGATCATTTTGGCTTTACTTTCAAGTGTGTTTATAGGGGCAAGCTTTATAATCAAGAAAAAAGGTCTTAGAAGAGCTGCTGTAGTCTCTGGTGTTAGAGCTGGTATGTGGGGTCTCTAATTTTCTGTTTGTTCTATTATGGAAGTGTGTAAATTTTTAATCTTTTTCGCTTTTTGTTGCTTGTTCTGTAGCATGAATCTTGTTTGAGTTTTCTTGGTTTTTATTTTTGTAGGTGTTGGTGGGTATTCATATCTATTGGAGCCCCTTTGGTGGATTGGAATGGTCACAAGTAAGTTTTCTCCTTTTTGTTTCTGTTTTCTGCTGTCCTAATATCCTTAATTACAGCATTTTGTCTGTGTGTGTGTGTTCTTAGAATGTTTTGATACAGTGCTACTGCTAGAAAGGACTGGTAGAAGTGTATATAAAAATATAATTTATTGAAATTTTTTTGGAAGTAAGATTAATAATTGGTTAGTGTGTTCCTTTCTTCTTTTTTCTTTTATAATTTTGTACTAATATTGGTCGTAGATGAGCTTTAATGAAGTGATATGGTCAGTGTTGATTCATATAACCAACCTTAATTTGCTTGTGATTGAGGCATAGTAGTAGTTGTTATTGTAGTTATCTTAATCAACCACCTAGCCTATTGATGTTATTGATATGTTTCCTGAATTTGTTCTAACAGAAGTAAGGTGTGTCCTATATCTAGTTTTTTCTTTCTTCGCCATTGGCTGACTGTCCATAGGATATTCTTGTTGTTTTGCTTCTCATAGTGATTGTCGGAGAGGTTGCGAATTTTGTGGCATATGCATTTGCTCCGGCAGTTCTTGTTACCCCTCTTGGTGCATTGAGTATCATTGTCAGGTGTGTAATCTTGGTGATTCGGTAAAACTGAAGATATACTTTTGGTTGTTTAACTGTTTTTATGGCCAAAAACTCTTGCAGTGCTGCACTAGCTCAGATTGTTTTGAAGGAAAAGTTGCATCCTCTTGGAATTTTGGGTTGTGTGATGTGCATTGCTGGTTCTATCGTGATAGTTATCCACGCACCACAGGAGCATGCTATCTCTTCTGTCAAAGAAATATGGTACATGGCAACTCAGAAAGGTGAGACGCTTCTATCTTGACCAAATCGTCTAGTTCCTTTGCGACCATCTACACTTTTCTAACTTCATTTTCTTTTCAATTCCAGCATTTTTGCTCTATGTAGGATCGGTGCTTGTCTTGGTTTTCATTCTTGTCTTCTACTTTGCTCCTCAATGTGGACACTCGAACGTCCTTGTTTTCACTGGAATATGCTCATTGATGGGTTCTCTCTCGGTAAAACTTTAAATTGGATGCTCTTGCCTTGTGGTCTATCTTCTAAATGCTCAATTTTTGCAAATCTTATTTCTGTCGGTTAAGTGAATAACAAAAATCTCTGTAATTACTAGAATTTATGTCCCTCTATTCTGTTTAATATGCAGGTTATGAGTGTTAAAGCCCTTGGTACTTCACTAAAGTTAACTGTTGAGGGAAAGAACCAGTTGATGTATCCGGAAACCTGGTTTTTTATGTTTGTTGTCGCAGTTTGTGTCGTTACACAAATGAACTATCTCAATAAGGTGAGTAGCTACTATTCTAATTATTTTTGTAATGTAACACATTTTGTCCACAAACTTCCTCTTCAAATTGACTGCTAATTCATCCTTCGAGATTCTAAGAGTGCCCTGATAATTTTCTGCTCACCTTGTCCTCTTTCTTTGAATTCCTTGTTTCCTTCTTTTTGCCCCTCTTTTTTCCTATTTATTCATTTATAGAAGTAAGAACCAGGTGAGAAAGTAGAAACTATGATACTACGTAGATTAGGTAAACAGTTTGGGAAAATTGCCATGTTTGTACGTCTCTTACTGATATTTAACTAATGAAAATAACAATAAAAATAAGAAAAAATCTGTCTTTTTATATGATCCTTGCGTGAAGCCTGATTCATCAAGTTTCGATTCAAATTTGTTATATTTACATTTACCTGGTATTAGATTTAGTCTCTTGATAATATTTTTGATTGCCAGATCTTTTTCCCCCACTTTACTTGCTAATTTTTCAAGTCTAAAGGAGGTTCTAAGTATGCTCCGAGTAATGTTGTTCTCTACTTATCGGAATCCCCACTTCTTTGTATATTAATCTCTTATTGCTTTTCTCTTGATCATCTTGGAACCAATGAATTGGCAGCTGACGACACTACATTCGTTTCAATCTGGGTGATATTTGAGATAATGCAAATCCTTTGCACTGTCAGATATTATGCCCAAGGAAAGATAGACGATATTTCTAATCCGTTCATTTTCTTTTGCCTTTTTTTCTCCCTTTGTTGTGCTTTTCCTTTTATCGATAAAGTAATAGTTTGTTGATGTTGGGGGGGAAACACCATATACAAGAAGTATATCAAATAGTAGAGAACTACGCGAAAATATTATTCTCTATAAAACACATCCAGCTATACTAACAGGAACCTCATTGGTGCTCCAACCATTATCTAAATTATAAGCCATGTTCTAATCTTTACAAAGCCGTATTCCACCCCTTCAAAATCTGTCGGTTATTGTGCTATTATTTATCAGTATACTATTTACTGCATCAGAGAAGTACAAGGCAGCCTCTAATTTTGTATATTGCAAGTCATGAGAGATAGGCTTTGTCAAGAAGTTTATTCTTTCAGATTATTGAATAGAAAAATATTATAATTTTGAGCTTTTTCTTATTCCTTATTTTCAAATACCAACATTGTCAACTTAGAACTTCCCTCAAACAATAAAGGGCAGCTCGGTGCACGAAGCATCCCGCATTCATGCAGGGTCTGGGGAAAGGCCGCATCCCAAGGGTTGTAAGGTAGGCAGCCTACCCTGATGCAAGCATCAGTAGCTTATTTCACAGCTCGAACCCGTGACATATAGGTAATAGGTCACACGGAGACAACTTTACCATTGCTCCAAGGGTCCCCTTCAACTTCCCTCAAACAATGCCAAAACCATTTCATTGCAACTCAAAAACTTTATAAAAGGTGCAAAAATCTTTAACTGCATGATGGGTTGATTTTCATCAAAATGAATTCATTTTATCATGACAGTAACTTTATGTGTCTAGGTGGATAATCTTCATTCAGTCCTTGTAGTTGATTTTCTAGAATAATAGTATATTGACAAAGTATATTAACAGTGAAGCAATGAAAGAAGTGACAGAAGAATTTGAGGAAGGTTGAAAAATCGGTATCATATATCTCTTGAAAAAACAGTTTCTAGATAAAGATTCTAAAACATCTAATTGAAGAGTTTTAGATTAATTTCTAGATACTATTGTTTTATGAAGGTCGTTCTCGTTGCAGATATCATATTTTTTTTATTTTTTTTCTTTGTCAATCTTCAGACACTGCTTCATTTTTCTTGTTGGTACTGTATGCAGCCTTTCTTGAAATTTTAGCATTTATTCTTGAACTTCTTTAGGGTATCAATCTTAAATAGTGTGATAGCATCTTCCTCTTATTATTCCTGATTCCTGATTTCTAGTGTAAACTGATAATCTCTTCTTTAACATCACTTTTTGCTTTCCATGTTTCAGGCCCTTGATACCTTCAACACTGCCGTTGTATCTCCTATATACTATGTTATGTTCACAACATTGACTATTGTTGCCAGTGTCATCATGTTTAAGGTATTAGCATCTACCTTTTTTTCTTTTGTTGCTTTGTGTTGAGCTTGCTATAGAATGATGAGTACAATTAGAGTTAATTCGCTTCTTGGGAATTTATCCCAAAGTTTACGGACAGTCACAAAATAGCATGACTTGGAACGAAGCTAGGAATTTCGCTAATGGTGTTCAAGATTTAATATATATCTATATTATATTAATATATTAAAAGCACGAAGGCCCTTAACGAAATGTCGTTCGTCTTTTTTACCCTGTAAAAATAGAGTTCACACTAGACAAAACAGTCATTTATATTAATTTCCTAATATGTAGGAATGATCATTTAATTAATTTCCTAATATTTAGGAATAGTCATTTAATTACAACCTAAATACTTAGGGCTTTAATTTTAACTAAAATTTGGTTAATATTTTTTTCCTTATTTGAAACAGGTAAAAAGTTTTCATATTTAGAAATTCAAAAGCAGTATATTTCTACTTACAAATATGGTAGTCAATATTTTTAATTCCTATTTCGATATTCTAAGTTTGTTATTAAACTAAGACAGAAAAAAAAGGTTGTTAACTTATTAATTTCTAACTCAAATAAGGATATGATAATAACAAAACTATCAATTTGTTTGACATTGAATGTCTTTTATTCGTAGACAAAATTTTATGCATTAAATTCTTTCTTATGTATTTATGCAAATTTTTTCTTTTTTGAATTATGTAACATAGTAATTTATAAAAGACAATTAATACCATAAATTAAACAATTAACACAAAATAAGTAAAAAGTAGTTATTACTTATTGTATGTTTGAATTACTCTTTGGCGCATAACTATAACCAATTAATTTTATCTTAGTAAAAAAGAAATTAGAGAAAGACAAAGTTAAAATTACAACGGAAGTCGATAAAGTCGACCGGCACTTCTTCGATTTTTCCTATTCTTAATTCTAGATTTATTATCAAATGTAGAATTCCCATATATTTTGCATAATTTAATTATCTTAGTAAAATGAAAAAGAAAAGCCCTTTACGTGAAAAATTATGATTGATTCTCTGGTATACAATAGAATATCCATTATCCTTTGACCAAACATGCCTTCTATAAAATTCATGTATCAAAATGTAAATAAACATTCTAATAAATACGATAATTAGGTATAAATAGCCTACCTTCTACAATTACGATACTCTGTTACTCAACATCAAATTTAATAAGTACTTTTAAAATGACACATTATAATTGCACGCGGGATAGACACATAGTTGCATATACTCTAAAAGTACGGAAAAGGCCTCTTTTCATTTATGTATGAAGTCATATTTCGTAGGACTTTAAAATTCATTAAAAGCAGTTAGAAATGGTTACTTAAATATGTAGAAAGTCCTCTTTCGACCAACATTATCATTTTCATAAACTTATATTTTTGTATTTAATTTTTATTTTATAACTCAAATATATTGGTAAAAATGTTAATGTAACTTTTTAATATATATACTTATTAATGTAGGTACACACGCAAAGCGCGTACCCTAAGACTAGTATGTATAAAAAGTATTATTTGATCTATGTACACAATTTATTATTTTCCAGCAAAGGGTGTTTAACTGACCATCCTTTGCTAAGGGTAGCTCCGCCCTTTCTTGGAAATAACACCAACAACTACGTCTCAATCCTAATCAAGTTAGGTCTGATATTAGTATTGTCAAAGGCTCATTTAAGGCGCTTCGCGTCCCTTGAGCTTCGCGTCCCTTGAGTTGTGCTTCAGTGTAGGCAAGCCACCAAAGACGTGCCCCTTGTTGCTCATGAATTCTATCTTGAATGGAGCAATGCTAGACTACAAATATAATCGGCAAATAAGTGTATTGGTTGTTATGGAAAACAATATGAATGATTATGAGTTGTTTATTTCAAGAATAGGTTATTACTTTTCTATTGAATTACATATATATTTTTATTTTTTTCTAGCATTGCGCCTTTTTTATCTAAAGCCCACACTTAAAATTGTGTTTTGCGCTTAAAGCCCCAATTGACCTAGAGCGCTTTTTAGAGCTTTTCTCCTTTGACAACACTGTCTGATATATGAATCTTCACTGACCATATCGCTCCATTTAAGGTCATCTCGGATCAATATTATACATGACTTGGAAATATCGACTAACAAGAACAAAAAATTCTATGTTGTTAGGGATGTCAAAGACATTTCTGCATATTGATGATGTGGAATATGATTAGTTGTCCGAAACTCTGATGCCATACTTATCGACCTATTTATACTAAATTATGTAGGACTGGGATGGCCAGAATGTTGGGAGCATTATATCAGGAATATGTGGTTTTATCGTTGTGCTGTCCGGAACCATCTTGTTGCATGTTACCAAAGATATGGAGAGAAGTTCATCTTTCAGAGGTTCATTATTCTTCATACTATAATTTTTATGAAAAAAACTGATATTCTTCCCCTAAATACTTAATATCATAAATGCTCTAGCTCTAAAAGTAATATCAAAATGCAGGTACAAGTTACACACCTTTATCCCCGACATTATCAACCCGACTATGTAATACAAATGGGGAATCACTTAAGCATGAAGAAGAAAGTGGATCGTTTTCTGAGGAAGTCGATTCTAGACGACAGGAACTCCAGGTTTAATATGACGGATTTTTTATTAGAAAGTGAAGCATGCAACCGTTAATCCATAGCAAACGTTCAAAGCTGCAGCGTGTCAATTTCTTCTTCTATTGCATCTGTTTTTCTAGCAGCAAGGTAAGGATTTCGCAGGATCTTAAAGAAAGAGCTATTGAAAGATCATCACATGGCAGCTTTCGTTGTGCTTTCGTTGGCAGAACGAAAACTAAAGAATTTGTTTATAGTTATAGCAGTTTCAAATATTGGTTTAGTGTACATCCTTAAGCATCACAGTTGTAGTCGCGGTGAATTGCAAAATATCTATAATAGCAGAGCTGAATGATGAAAGGTTGAATATTAGGAGTGATTTAATTCTTTTTTGCTTTTTCTCTTTTTCCTGTCCCTAATTTTGCTGGAATGTATCTTGTATATGTATAGCATTTGTTTTGAAGTATTGGGTAGAGTTTTTGTTTATGTTTCATTTTTTAATGAACTTGAGATCAGATGATGTTTGATTGACTTCAATAACACTGCCTTTCTTTTCAAGCGATTTTACACTGTCAGTGTATTAGGGTAGAAGGCTAGTAAGTAATCGAGAGTTCCCCTTTCATTACCTATAGTATTAGTAGTGTTGAAGTTTTTGTGTTTTAAGATGAAATAGTCTTAAAATGAGGGTGAATGGGAAATGGAGGGAAAATAAAAATTTTGAGTAAAATTTTAAGTTTCCCCCTCTTGACAATGAGACACTGTCCCATATTGGAAGAGAAAAAGATTTTTTGTGGGTATATATATAATTGCTCTTCTTGTAGCTTTTAAAGAATTAAGAAGAAAGCAAGCCTCGCGCCGCCGCTGTCGTCGCTCGCTCGGCTTCGGCTTCGGATCAATTGATTAATTAATTTTTTGGACCAAATTAATTTGGTAATAGTAAATATTAACGTAAGATTATCCGCATTTGTAACGGATATGTTCCAATCCGTGTATTGACAAACAAGCTAGTGCATGCTCCACCATGGAGGGTGGAGTGTCGTTCATCTTCAAAGCTGACTACTATAAATATGTGCAGCAGCTGTTGAAGAATGACACACCAAACTGAAAACGCTCAATTTTGGCTATACATTGCACTCCTTCCTCTCAGCATTTCCATACGATTTTCTGAGTTTCTACTCCTTTGTTCTGCATTGTTTTCTACTCCTTTGTTCTGCATTGTTTTAACTTCAAACAAAGCAACTGTAAGTGTGATTTGCTACCGAACTTTGTGTTCGCTGAAACACTGGGGTTTGAAGTACCGCTACACCAGTGTGTGATTCGTTCTATCCTGGGAGGAAATAATCCATAACCTTGGGTACTAGGAGGGGATTAAATTCCTTAAGGAAACACTGTGAATTCAGTGGGCTCGAATTAATTACTGTTTCATTACGATAACTTATATTTCCCAGAATTATTATTTACAAATACACCAATATTGGCGGGACTAACAAGTAGCACTCTTGTATTTTCATATTCTTCTATCTCTATTATTTGCCTGTTGTTTTGTTCGCTTTGTTTATTTTATTTCCCTGTTGTTACTATTTGATGCTACTTTTTTTTTCGGCTTCTCCCCTCCTTCCTTGTCTTTTGTTTTCTTCTTCTTTCTTTCTTCTTCCTTTTTCACCTTTTCTTGAGCCGAAAGTTTATCAGAAACAGCCTCTCTATCTTACTAGGTGTAAGGTTTGTGTACACTCTACCCTCCCCGGACCTTACTTGTAGGAATATACTGAATATGTTGTTGTTTACGCTGTCAGTGTATATAAGTTTAAAATCCATAGACTAATAAGAGGTAGGGATTCTTTACCTCTTTGACTAATCAGTAACTCAGCCTTGACTTTCATTTATCATCTTGATCTCTATTTAAATTCTAATTTTTTATCTTACTTTTTCCCCGCCACTCGAAAAGGTTAAGATCTCTTTTATTAAATCCATGTTTACGTTTTGGTAAGCGAACATTGAGACTAATCTATTTTACCTAATTACACTTTGTACAGTTTCATTGATCTCATTATCACACAAAACCACTCAAAAATTATCTTTAAGAAAAAGGAGCTGTAATATTTGTCATATTTTTTTGACTTCAATTATTTCACTTTGTGCAGTTAACCATGAATTTTTCTGGAAAATGATTTTTATAAGATCTTCGTGAAACTCACAACAAAAACCTTCGTGCAAGTAGAGGTGGGGAGAGGTGATTAGGCAAGATATGGCGCAACTTCAGCTGATCGAGTACATGACCCTTGATAGGAAGGTATGGAGGTCGCGGATTAGGGTAGTAGAGTAGGTAGTCTAGAGTGTTCTTAACAGTAGTATCGGCACGCAGTATCGCTTTCTATTGGTAGTGGGTTTTAATTGACTAACCTTTGTTTTCTTTCATCGTTATCACCTTACTATCTTGTTGACTTTTTTCTACTTTTTATACGGCTTTTTTGGGTTGTTCCTTCTTGTCTATATTTTCATTAATGTAGTGCTTATGCCGAGTGTGTATTGGAAACAACTTATCTATCCTCACAAGGTAGGGGTAAGGTCTATGTATACACTACCCTCCTCAGACCCCACAGTGTGGAATAATACTGTATATGTTGTTGTTTGGGTCCTACAAACCATAAGAAAAATGTTAAAATCAGACAAACGGCAAAGAAATGGAAAAAGTGTTTGAAAACAAAAAACATTTTATTTATTTATGGGTCCTACAAACAAGAGGGAAAATGTTAAAAGCAGACAAACGGCAAAGAGTTGGAAAAAATGTTTGAAACAAAAACAAAAAAATCAACGACTCTGCTGGGGATCGAACCCAGAATCTCTGGTTTCGTAGACCAGCGCCTTATCCATTGGGCCACAGAGTCTTGAATATTTCATTACTTGACTTAATATATTTTATTAACCAATACATCGATTACTTGAAGCTAAAACACATTTGAAGATAAGTCATGATATTCGGGATCGGACAAAGTCTATTATGAAAGCGGATCCCTACTAATAGTGATACCTCACTTCTCGTTTTTCCCTCGAAAAAGTTGGTAGAAACGAACATTTTGCACCTCATATGTATCATGATCCTTTTATTTTACAATGTTCTCCCTAATGTAAGCAACATTTCTTGATTTCACAGTGTCTTTTGACTTTTTCTAATTTGCTACCAAATGTATCACAGTCTATCAGAAATAACCTTTCTATCCTTAGGTTAACCGTAAGATCTGCGTACACTCTATCCTCTCCAAACCCCACTTATGGGATTAATTGGATTGTTATTGTTATTTGCTACCAAATGTATCACTACGATTTATTTTGCGCCTTACAACAACAACAACAACAACAACCCAGTATAATCCCACTAGTGGGGTCTGGGGAGGGTAGTGTGTACGCAGACCTTACCCCTACCCTGGGGTAGAGAGGCTGTTTCCAATAGACCATCGGCATCCTTCCCTCCAAGAACTCCCCACCTTGCTCTTGGGGTGACTCGAACTCACAACCTCTTGGTTGGAAGTGGAGGATGCTTACCATCAGACCAACCTCTTTATTTTGCGCCTTATGCTTTTTAATAAACGGAAAATGTCCAAATATGCCCTTGTACTATACGAAATTGAGCACATTTGCCCTTCGTTAATACTTTAGCTCAAATATGCCCTTACCGTCACATAGTTGGTCCATATATGCCCTTAGAGTTACACAGTTGGCCCATATATGCCCTTTTCGAAACGGAATCCACCTAAACTAATTAGCTATTTCGTTAATTGTATTAAAATGTATTACAAACACTATTTCCTTTTTATTAGTACTTTTTTTTTCTTTACCTTTCTCTTTTCTTTCTTTCTTTTTTTTTTTTTCCTTTTCCCTTTTTCTTTCTCCCTTATCCGATTTCCTCCATTATTGATGTCTTCTCCATTTTCGTCACCAATTTCACTTGACAAAACTCATGAATTTCAATTACTAATAAAATTCTCCCATAAGAATACTTTTATAGATCATATGTTTGTCAATTTTTTAATTTTTACTGAACATATATTTAGTTCTAAAAAATTTAACAAAGTAAGATTGAAATAATATTTATGTAACAAAAAACCCGAAAAATCCAACAAAACCGAACAATCCAAACCGATATAATTGGTTTGGTTTTGTTTTGATAAAAACCGAACCAACCCGTTCCATGTACACCCCTAATTTACATAGTTAATAAAAAAAAATAGAAAATGTCCAGTTGAAAAAAGATGAAAAAAGACTAACAACTCAAATTTATAACATTACAACTTGAACTTTAGGCTTTTAATCATTAAATTATCTTTCTGGAAATAATTTAAATATTTTGGTCTTTTGAGTATTGTTAAAGGTTGAGATGCTTTTATTATTTTAAAGTTTAAACCATAATTTTTGGAACAATTTAATTTCGTTTATTTAGAGGGCTAGTGAAATTGGAACTTGATTATCTTATGGGAGAATTTTCTTAGTAATTGGAATTCATGAGTTTTGTCGAGTGAAATTGGTGACGAAAATGGAGAAGACGTCAGCAATGGAGGAAATCGGATAAGGGAGAAAGAAAAAGGGGAAAAAGAGAAGAAAAGAAAAAAGAAGAAAGAAAAGAGAAAGGTAAAGAAAAAAAGTACTAATAAAAAGGAAATAGTGTTTGTAATACACTTTAATACAATTAACGAAATAGCTAATTAGTTTGAGTGAATTCCGTTTCGAAAAGGGCATATATAAGCCAACTGTGTAACTCTAAGGGCATATATGGACTAACTATGTGACGGTAAGAGCATATTTGAGCNCCCTTTTTCTTTCTCCCTTATCCGATTTCCTCCATTATTGATGTCTTCTCCATTTTCGTCACCAATTTCACTTGACAAAACTCATGAATTTCAATTACTAATAAAATTCTCCCATAAGAATACTTTTATAGATCATATGTTTGTCAATTTTTTAATTTTTACTGAACATATATTTAGTTCTAAAAAATTTAACAAAGTAAGATTGAAATAATATTTATGTAACAAAAAACCCGAAAAATCCAACAAAACCGAACAATCCAAACCGATATAATTGGTTTGGTTTGGTTTTGATAAAAACCGAACCAACCCGTTCCATGTACACCCCTAATTTACATAGTTAATAAAAAAAAATAGAAAATGTCCAGTTGAAAAAAGATGAAAAAAGACTAACAACTCAAATTTATAACATTACAACTTGAACTTTAGGCTTTTAATCATTAAATTATCTTTCTGAAAACAATTTAAATATTTTGGTCTTTTGAGTATTGTTAAAGGTTGAGATGCTTTTATTATTTTAAAGTTTAAACCATAATTTTTGGAACAATTTAATTTCGTTTATTTAGAGGGCTAGTGAAATTGGAACTTGATTATCTTATGGGAGAATTTTCTTAGTAATTGGAATTCATGAGTTTTGTCGAGTGAAATTGGTGACGAAAATGGAGAAGACGTCAGCAATGGAGGAAATCGGATAAGGGAGAAAGAAAAAGGGGAAAAAGAGAAGAAAAGAAAAAAGAAGAAAGAAAAGAGAAAGGTAAAGAAAAAAAGTACTAATAAAAAGGAAATAGTGTTTGTAATACACTTTAATACAATTAACGAAATAGCTAATTAGTTTGGGTGGATTCCGTTTCGAAAAGGGTATATATGGGCCAAATGTGTAACTCTAAGGGCATATATGGACCAACTATGTGACGGTAAGGGCGAATTTGAGCTAAAGTATTAACAAAGGGGAAATGTGCTCAATTTCGTATAGTACAAGGGCATATTTGGATCTTTGCCCTTTAATAAATCATAAAAACACTTAATTTAAAGGGACAGAATCGACTACTATACACTTCAAAAGCAACATAGCAACTACCAGAAATTATAGCAAAATAACACACTTCTTTCAATGACTTCTAGAACGAGAATTATGTTAAAATGTCAGTGTTTAACGGGATTGGTGTGACAACGGAGGCAGAACTATAAATTTTGATGAATTTATGCTAAAGTGTGCATTTTTCTAAGGATTTGGAGAACCAAAAACTATCTTTAAAAGTGAAATTGATTAGGATAGAGAAAGGTGATTAAGTAGCGAATTAGAATAAGATCAACGAACGCAGGGATGAAAAATGAGTTGGAAAGAGAGTAGAGACGACGACGACAACAACGCACCCGGTGAAATCCCACAAGTGGGATCAACGGAAAATAGTATGTACGCAAACCTTACCCCTACCTTGTGAGGGTAGAAAAGTTATTTCCGATAAAATATGAGTTAGCAAAAGCGAGTAGAGAGATGAAGATATGTTGTTCTTGTACAATATTCCATTGTACAAGAAAAAAGGATGCTTTTCTCTATGTAGACAATGGCAGATCCAACCATGCGTTTACTAACTCGAGAAACCCAGTCCTTTCAAGTCTCCTTATATATGTGTGCGTAAAAAACAAGTGTAGATAGAGTTAGATATACATTTTAGACTCATTCTCTCAACCTGGAATCCATGGCGTCTAAATTTCTGAATCCGCTACTGTGTGTAAATAGCCAGTTATGAACAAGTTAAGAGTTCGGCGAAACCTTCATGATTTCAATACGCAAAGAAACCCGAATATCAGTGGGAGAAGGGAAACCAACTCTTGTTGTATAGAACATTTCTGCTAGAATTTAGACGAACATAGACAAGTCATCATTGTTACAAATAAACTAGACCATCAAACAAAGCTACCTACATCCTTGCTTCAGTTGCAGCTGTCAGTGTTTCTATAAAGAAAGAAGTATCAAAACCTCAGATGTATACATAGACCAGTGCGGGGGAGTCCGTTATGCACGTTAGTGGTTACCGATGGGTCATTTCTTGCGGGACAAAGCAGCTACAATTCCACCAGCCAGGATACCAACTGCAGTAACAGCAGTAGCAGCAATGCCAATGCCAATAACTCCATCTGCTAGGACAAAGCAAAATGAGTAACCCCTAAACTCTTTCTTTAACCAGAAACAGATTCTGATAAATAATTTAAGACATATATTCCGTTTGCTACCTTTTGTGATTTTGTCTTCAATAGTTTGTTTGAGTGTCAAAGCCTGTCTCCAATCCGGTGCAATCTACAGATTCAAACAGCTACAAATTAAGACTGTTGAAAAACAGAAGTTGAAAGAACTGAAAGACTAAATAGAACTCGAGCTTAGTTCAAGTATGCAATTCCTAAATTTCATAAATCAAGCTGCCAAAAACTTCAGTCCAAAACATACTTACAGAGAAAACATCATAGCCTGGAAACAAATATCTCAAGTTTTTAATGTCAATGTGAAGAGATAATATCCCAGCAAAGATTGAAAGACAAAGATCAAACCTCCAAACAACGCTCAACAAGCTGTCTGCTTCTTGCATAGTCCCCACTTCTGTAGTAGCCAACAGCCAGAAGATAAATCTTTTCCCTCATTTGCAGGGGACTGTTACTGCCACCCAGAGAAGCTGCAAATGACAAAATAAGTCAGACATCTTCCAAATAGCCAGGTAGGAACTATATTTCAAAGGAAGGAAGCTGGTTAAAAGAGAAGTTACAACAATAAATTGCAACGCAAAAGGAGAAGATAGGAGGAGGGAGAGGAGTACAAAGCTAAAACGATTAAGAGCTAGGGAAAAGACAAATTTATAAGCCAAAACATGGATTCCAAGGGGGCATGAAAAGCAAGAACATGCCAGAGTCGAGAATGAAAAGGGGGCATGGATTCCAAAGCAAGAGGATTAAAGATCTCACCTTCAAGCATTGCTATTCCACGTTGCACATCTTCTGGCCGTTTTGAGTGAACAAGAGCCCATGACAGACGCATGATGCATTCACTTTTGAGTTCATCAGAGGAACCTTTTTCCGCCTCAGCAACTTCACGTTCACAACCCTGTACAGTGTACACAGATTGCCCTCGTGAGAGACTCAGATACTCTCAATATTACCTTGATCAGGTCTCGCTAGCAAATGCAAATCAATTATAAATTTACAAATTATTCTCTTAAACCAAGCAAGTCTCTTTCAGCAAGATATACAGAGAGAGTTTTCAAACTTTCTGGAAGACGCGTTAACCAACATCTTCCAAATATTTGTTGGCAAATGATTGCCTAAGATGCTATCTACTATGCTATCCTTCAAACATACTCTCCCCTTTAGTCCCTGTTATAATTATCAACACCATGAATCCCTAGAGATGGTTGGCACCCCACAATGAATTTCTGTTTCGAATGTGTAATGATTATTCAAGGAAAACACACAAAATTGACGCACGATCATCCAGACTCCAGAGAGCCAAGTGAGCAGGCCGACCTAAACTCTTTTGTTCTGTTGTCTTGAGTGGAATGGTTTGTGGGCATCAGATATGCTTTAAGTGCCTCTGATTTGAGTTCAGAAATCACTTGAGAGTCATATCTCATATCTGAACTCCAATAGTAGTTAAAAATGGTACTGTCTTTCAACAAAGTAAGCAACACCAGCCTGATATACATCATATAAATAGTTTGTAGTAAAGTTGCCACGACAGCTTACTCATTTTAGCCCTGATTCCTGGAAGCTTTTCATCTCTCGGGTGGTTGTGTTTCTCTAACATATATTTCTTTCTTGCTTAAAGCTACTGATTTATGTTACCTTCTGGAAATGAGATCAAGACCTCGAAAGACAACTATTGAAAGTAAAACAAAGAAGGACTGGGGAAGCTAAAATTGGTAAATCACTTGCTAAGGCCAATTATGTTGCACTTAAAATGTAAATGTTCTCCAGATCGCCGCTCTATATAAATCAAACCCATTGCAAACATATTCATACTGCTCGGAAAAAATAAAAAAATAAAAAGCAAAGTTCATTTTGAGCTCTTATTTTGGATTGATTTGAAAACCACTTGAAAACGTGCCTTCCAAAATCTTAAACCAAAACTTATAATTTTGAAATTTCCTCTTTATCCACATTTCTTTGTTCAAACCATCCCTAACCATTTTTATTCCCCCCACTCCCACCCA
>AWOL01S0023198.1:123680-135822 GCA_000715115.1 Nicotiana otophora | reverse complement strand
TAAAAGATCCACAATTTTATACGAAGACAATGCTGCATGCATAGCCTAATTGAAGGGAGGATTAATAAAAGGAGATAGAACAAAGCACATTTCACCGAAATTATTCTACACACATGATCTTCAGAAAAATGGTGACATTGATGTGCAGCAAATCCGTTCAAGTGACAATCCGACATATTTATTCACTAAATCTTTGCCAACTTCAACTTTTGAGAAGATGGTATACAAGATTGGAATGCGGAGACTCAATTATTTGAAATAAGGTTTTCATCAGGGGGAGTAAAATATGAGATGTACTCTTTTTTCCCACAGGGTTTTTTCCCATAGGGTTTTCCTTATAAGGTTTTTAATGAGGCAGCTAGAAATGCGTATTACTAAATATGTGTACTCTTTTCCTTCACTAGGATTTTTCCCGCTGGATTTTTTCTAGTAAGGTTTTAACGAGGCACAATACCTTTTAATGAACATCCAAAGGGAGTGTTATAAAAATAATTATATTATGGATGTTCATTTATTACTCCGTTATAGATAATCTTCCTGAAGAAGATTATCCATTTAGTACTCTGTTGAAGTTTATCTACAAGCAGCTGATGCAAGCAGCTCAATGAAATAATTTGCAGCAGCTTCTTATTAAACAGGCAGGTTGCAAGCAGCTCATGCAGACAGCTTACAAGCAGCTAAAGAAAAGCCCTGCAGCTGCTTCCTGAAAAGCCTCGCAGCTGCTTCCTTTCTTCTATAAATAAAGAACTTTTCAGTTCATTATGTGCATAAGTTTAAAGTTTAATAATATATCAGTTTCTCTCTTTACTTGTCTTTAATTTACTGTCTTTATTTTATATCACCAAACAAATTGTAAGGAAAATCAATTTTATAGTTACAACCAATTTATTTAGATGTTTATGTACTCCATAAAAGAACAAAGACTGAGAAAGGGAAATAAGAGAGAGAGAGAGAGAGAAGGGGCTAGAATCGGAACAATGGCCACACGGACGAGACAAATTGCAGCGCCGGCGACCGGAACGGGGACGATAACCCTAACCCTAGAAAACCAATCAGAATCCGCACCCTCGTCATCATCATCATCATTATCACAAGTACCGCAACAACCAATCGAAACCCTAACATTGAAACTGAAGCCAAAGAAGAGAGTATCATGGAAAGCTGGGACAGTGGACAATGAATTCCTCAACAAGAAAAGTTCCAAAAAATGTTGCATTTTCCACAAAGAAAAGCCTTTTGATGAAGACGATAGCGATGATGATGACGAAGAAAATGACCCATCTAAGAAGAGTCATCATCATGATCATTGTTGTTCTAAACAGGATCATGGTGGAGAAGCAAGTACCAGTTATTCTGAACATCATTAATTTATTTTCACTTGTAAGTTCTGTTTTAACTTTTTATTAAGAAGGAAAAATACATTTTTGGGGTAAATTGGTATTATTGGAGTTGTTCTGTTTGGATTTCGAATGTGATTGTCATTTTAGGTTTCAATGGACATGAAATTGAAGAATTGATATTCTGTTATAGTAGTATTTTTTTGGTTGTTAAGAAGGAAGAAGAATGATGTTTTTTTGGGGGCGATTTTGATTATTTGGTAGAATTGGAGATGTTTTGTGTTCAAAGTTGGAATTTTGAGGGATTTGATTGGGATTTATTTTTCGATGGAAATGAAGAATTTATATTTCTACATTATGCTTGAAGTTTGTTAAGGTTATATTGGAAAAATATTGTTTTCTTTCTTATCCACGTTAAGTTTTTTGTGTTCTCTGCTGATTTTCTTAAAATAAAAAGATGAGAAAAGGGATCTTTTTTAAAATGGTAGTAACTTTGTGTAAACCCGCATAAAGATGGAGGGTTGTGGTTTTGATGGCCAGAGGGTTGCAGTAGGTTGATAGCTGGTGTAAAGATGGTTTGAATTCGATGACTCGTTTGAATACTCTACATCGGGATGTTCCCATCTAAGCATGCAGAAATGTATTGAGTGGAACTGTTACAATGGATTCATATAGCTAAGCCCTACTAATATGCGATTGAGGTTAGTTGATTGATCGATAGGGGGGGGGGGGGGGTGTTAGTGTTCTTAGATAGATGTTTTCTTAAATCAAAAGTAGCACTCAAGACCAGAAAATATTGTTAGTGAATCTTCCTAATTAGTGTTGATATCTGGACTTGTATGGCTTCAGGTGAACCTGGGTCTTGTTAGTCTGTGTGTGATCTCATTGCCTTTTGCAGTATTAAGCACTACAAAGAAGTTGATGACTCTTTGGAGCTAAAGCACTGTCATGGAGCTTGATAAGAGAACTCTGTGCCGAAGAGTTTGAACTTTACCATTCACTATTTAGTGCAAAGCTAGCACATCCCCGATAAGAAAGGTAAAAGAAAAAGGAAGGAAAGAAAAAGAAACTTGTGGAAAATTCTGCAAATCACAGTAACACTAATAATGTTTTTTTTAAGGATTTTGCATTTTGCTTCCAACTTGCTAGAACTGTTTTCAATTTATCCTTAAGGATTGCTGGTGTGTGTATTCAGTATGAGTAAAGGGTATCTCATGTTTTTCGTGTTTTCTTGTTTACTTAGAGATCATAAGTTTTCCTATGGTTTGTGCAAAAAATTTTAAACTACAATATACGTGCTTCATAGGAAGATTATAAAAGTACTCTCTTTCAAACTTTACAGGCATCTCAATGATATGCCAAAGGAATTTGGTAGATGTTCAAGAATTATATGGAATTCTGAAAGATGTACACACCTTATTTGATTTCATCATCTTGTTCAGATGGTATAGGCTTTCTTACCTTTTTATGTGTGTTCTGTGATCATTATTGTCTACATGAATGCACGTCCTTGGTGCTTCTGTTGATCAATTAAAATATTTTTATTTACTAAAGTAAAAGATAAATGTTGCAATCTCATCCAATTTTTCCAATTTGGTTCTTGATTTAGAAATCGAGATTTAATTACTGGGGGTATCCTAATTCAGCAACCGCAGCGGAGATGCTAATTTGATAAAAAGCAGACTGTTTACGGAATGTCGCTCAAGAACCTATATAAAGAATCTCTGATGTTGGTGGACCAATCTTGATGAGATAAGATAGCTCCAAACAGCCTTGACCATTTGTCAAGAAGCTTTTGATCAGATCATTAGCTAATTAGTATATTTGTATATGATTGAGGCTTCTTAGGTTATCTAATTAGCATTAGACGATGCTTACTGAGATTAATAAACAGTTCCGTCTCCTATAGATAAAATTTTCTCTTCTCATCCTATATTTTGCTTATGGTAATGCTTACCAAGATTAAAGAAATGCTTCCTCACCCTTAGATAAAATTTTCCCTTTTCGTCCTATATTTGCTTTTGGTAACAGCAGAAAGTGGCTGTGTGGATCAACCTTTGGTTATGGTAACATAGCAGCAACCTACTGCTTCAGTTGTATCCCATGATAGAAGTTTTATGGCTGATGGATCAGCTTGATAGTCAAAATCTCTGTGCAACTGGAACTTCAAATGACCAATGAAAGGGTATACCTTGTTTGTTTGTTCAGGTACATAAAAGTATGTTTTAGCTCGCCTTAGTGGGTAGAGTTACTCGTTACATACCTGGTGTAATAGCATGAACGTTTGCCTCATTCTATGGTTTCTACATGGGGAAGTACTTGTGCCTGAATCTCCACCCAAGAGGTGAATTGTTTTGCTGCAACTTCTACTGTCGTGTAAGATAGAGGTGGTTTTTATTTTTGAAATGAAAGACTTGATCAATATCCAATTGATGAAAATACTACTGTATTTTTCTTCATATCTGGGCATCCTGTCTAAATTCTGAAACTGGTTTTGGGGTTGGCGAAAGTTATAATGCTGCCAAATGAAACACAGACCTTTCCCGTGAATGCTGTTTTTGCTTTTCTGGAACCAGTACAGAAACATGTGCATTTTACATTGCTTGCCTTGGTGTTAATTGCTGCTATAGAGATGGGTGCGTCTCTCTTATAACATTGCCACTTCTTCTCTTTTTCTCTAATTATTGATAAACCTAAGGATAAAATCAACACATAATCGCTTGTATCTTTTTTTTTAAAAGGGTGCATTTGCCGCTATTCCTGATGAGATATTCTTTACACAAAAATGTTGAAGATGCGAATGGAAACTGCAAAGCTCTCCCTAACCATAGTTCTTTAGTAGGCATCTTGGTCTTTAATTGCCTCCGTTTTTTTTTCCGAGCTTGTGATTCAGCAGTAAGATCAAGAAATTATGCTAGATGAATCTTTTTAGAACCAACATTTGTATTTTGACCTCATTAAGAAAAGTTCTTACAAATAGCCGTGCGCCAGAATTTTGAAGCACGCTAAAATTTTGGTAGCTTGCTTTAATATTCTGGCAGAGGATATTCTTCCAAAACTTTTTTAACGGTATCTAAATTTGAATACATCGAGTATATAGAATTAATTTTAGTGATGAATCACAACAAGCGAGATTTAGAAGCTAATGCATTTTATGATAAAAATAACACTATAGGTGACAGTAACAAGCCAAACTGCTAGACTTCATAATTGAAAGACGTGGAAACAACAATACAAGGATTAATGCTCAAATTCAAAGGAGACATACAAGCACTTAACATCTATTTGCAGCAAATCGTATATAACGATTTAATATGGTTGGCTAATTTTTAGTTCCAAGTATGGACCCATAATAACCTTGATCAGAAACAGTATCGCGCATTCCAATATCCCGAATACTTAGAAGGGACACAATCCGTACAAAGCCAACCATCACTGCAATCACTATCAGTCGAACAACGGGTTAAACAAGTTATTAAGTGCAAGTTTAGTGAAATCAATTTTCTTTTGATGACCACTGCAATCTCCTGCGGTACTTCTCGTAACGCCATCACTTGTATTTTTAGCAACCAAGTGAAATTAACTGCACATCGCAAACATAACAAATAGTAGAATTATACACATGCATACATGTATTTGATTTTCAAAAAAGAGAAAAATATATAGTAGTGTTATGAAACATTAGTTGTAAGTTTCTAACAAATAACGTGTTAGGATTGTGAACCCGGGTAGTGCGGAATATAGCCAAACAACGGTATAATGACAATAACAAAGACAATGGAAGTTGATAACAACGACAATTAAAGCATATAAAGAAGACACAAATTTAACGTGGTTCAGTCAAAGTGACCTACTTCCACAAGCGGAGATGAGCAATTTAACTATACCAATAAGAGTACAAAAGAGAGTACAAAATTAGAGTAAATACTCTAATTAATCCCAAATACCCTAAGAGAATAACCTCACAAGATCACTCCAAAGAAAGGGTTCACACAAGTGCTTCCCAACACTTAACTCTCGTACAAAACACTCTTAATAAAGGAAAAAAGAAAGAAACAAGAAATGAAGACTCAAGTCTGGTTGGCGTGTGTAAAATGAACTAATGACCTTCCCTTTTATAGGTAAAAAAGTCTTGGCCTCTTAGGTGTAAAAGAAGAGATACAACTTGTGCAAATGATATCCACCACACACTGCAATATATTTGGGTCTCAAAGAATATTGCCAACAAAGTCTACACTTTATAAAGATGCTTATGCTTACGTGAGATGAACTCCATTAGCCAAAATATTGGCCATATTACTGAGCGCAATTAAGAAAAATGCAAGGCTGAGTGGTAGACGTCCTCCTGCTGCCATGTTCACACAAATTAAACTTGGTTTAGAGATAATCAAGAGTGTGCTAATGGTGCTTTCCATTCTTAATGAAAGCTGAATTTATATGCCTATATCCTTAATTAGTTTAAATTATTAATAACTAATTATTATTATTTTTTAAAAAATTGAAAGAAGAAAGAATAGCACCAAAGTAGGCGAAAGCTCCTGCAGCGGCGTAGCATTTGGCACATTCGCACTTTCTTTCTGCTTTTATCACATGCCACTAATGTTTTTTTTTCTCCCTATCACGTTTTATATTGACCATGTTAAAAAAAGTACTTATAAAAATTGCTCATCTTAAAAAATTATAAATAATTTTCCATGATAAATATTGGTTTTGAAAAAAGGTAGTAAGTGATAGTGCAAAAAATGATGAGAAGATTGGTATATATATACTTAATTTAACTCTCAAAATGTTATTAAAATTTTGTCTGAGATACTTGACTTCCAATTATGCTAAGTGTGAGTGTGTGACCCATGAAGTTTACTCCCTCCACTTCAATTTATGAGGTGGTGTTCGGAGTAAAACGATTTTTTTCTTTGATGGTGATTTTTCATATGTATTTTAAATATTTTGAATTGTTAATTATTATGATTTATAATATTTTTTAGATAGTTTTTCAATATTTAAATTTTATTTCAAAAGACGTCCAAATTCACAGTTAAAATTAAAAAACTTGACACTCAAAACCCGAATTGTGAAACATAAATTGGGGCGAAGGGAGTAGTAAATTGTTTTTTTACTTTTCACAAAGAATAAATTGGTAAAATTGTTGCGATTTCTCCTTTTTTAATCTCCTTATTTTTTCTTCTCCAACTAATAAAAAGCCAAGTACACAAACTATTTAATTTGTTTTTTCCAGTTTTATCCTTACCGTTCTAATCTCTCCTTGTTTTTCTTTCCTTTTCCTTCACTAAACTAAACAATAAAGCTCCACATATTCTTAATCTCTTTTTAGTCTTTTTTAACATCGATAAAAAAAATTATAAATGTGTCGGGATCTAAAACTGCAGTGATTTATGAGGACAAATTAAAAGAAGATTCACAAAACTACTGATTGAAATATCACATTACGAAGAAATTCCCCATTAACAAGTGACCTTTCTGTCCTGATTATAAGCAAGTAATATTATTAAAAACTTATCCGTACACATGTTTACGATAATCCAATAAATACGTCATATGTTTTCATATACATTGTTATTATTGAACCATATTAATTAATACACATTCTCATTTTAATTTATTGTAACAGCTCAACCTACTAGTGACACGAGTTTAAAACGCGCCACTAGAGTCGTCCTCGCTGAGGTTTGCCCAACCATCGTTCAAGGTTGCACGCGGAGTAGCTCTGATACCATATGTAATAGCCCGGTCCACTAGTGATATTGTCCGATTTGGGCCTAGGCCCGCACGGATTTAAAATGCGTCACTAGAGTCTAAGGCATGTCTACTTATATACCTATCATCTCTCCCGTGTTTTTTCGACGTGAGATTCGCCTAGAGTGTAACATACACCCCTTAGGGACTCAGCGTCCTAGGCTCGGCAATATGAAGTCACATTTATTTCAACCAGTTAGTGAATAACTTTGTATTCAACATCTATTTTCTACGGCTTGCTTAATTAATTAATTATCTAGGCAAAATTATTGTAAAGTCTTGGGCTACTTTAACACTTTTTGAAATCCAAATTGATGACTAATTGATGGAAAATTGGAGAAGAATAAAATTTTCATGTCCAAGAAAAAATTTGAGGTCAATGTATGGGTTAAAGAGTAAATTGAAATCAAGTTAGTTGAATATAATATTTGAAAGTTGGCAGAAACGTGGAATTGCCAATTAGTATTTTGGCTACATTATTAAGTAATTCTTTTATATCAAAATAAAGTGTGTAAAGGATCATCACAAGGTGGGCTTACAATTGAGGTACACGTGAATTACAAACCCAAAGCCGATGATGTATTCTGGCAAACATAGGGTCATTCTTACGCTTCATAAAATTGTGTATAGGACCTTTATTCGGGAGTTCTACAAGAAAGGAAACATAGCAACCAGGTCGGCAAATTGAAACAAAAAGAAATAGGGCTTGTAGCAATTGGCAACTATGTAAACTTAAGTAAGAAAGCAATAAGACAAAAAAGATTAATTAAAAATGCAGTGTCTTCGAGGAGTGGGCACAAGTTGAAGGATCCCATAGCAAAGCAAAAGGATGAGCTGATTGAGAAACAGGTGAAGATTGTGAGCCAGCAGAAAAATAACAACATTCAAGAAGGAGAAGTGATAGTAGATGAGGATTTTAAGAAGAAGGAGAAGATTAGAGCTCAGAAAAAGAAGAAAAATAATTATGCAACAACTAGTGATACTGAAGAGAGCAAATGCATGCCAGCTCTACCTTTCCCCCAAAAGCTAAGTAGAGAAAAGCCGGACAAGCAGTTTGAGAGATTTCTGGATGTGCTGAAACAAGTTCATGTAAACTTACCATTCACAAAAGTGCTCTCACAGATGCCTGTTTATGCTAAATTCTTGAAAGAGATCCTTACGAAGAAGAAAAAAATAGAGGCGATCTCAGTGGTAAAGCTCACATAGCATTGCAGCGCGTTATTGCAAAATAAACTCCCACAAAAGTGTGGAGATCTAGGGAGTTTTACTATACATTGCTCTTTAGGAACTATTCTTTTGATAAATCCTTATGTGATTCTGGTGCTTCAACTAATTTAGTGCCTCTATCTATCTACGGAAAACTGGAGAAGAAGATTGGAGAGATAAGGTCTGCACCCATATCTTTGCAGCTGGCAGACCAAACAACTATAATATCCGAGGGGATAGTGGAAGATTTGTTAGTTCAGGTGGATAAGTTCGTATTTCCTGTTAATTTTATAGTGGTAAATATGGAGAAAAACAAGGAGGTCCCCCTTATCCTAGGAAGATCATTCTTAACGATGGGTAGGGCTACATTAGATATACACAATAGAAAACTCATGCTTAGAGTGGGTGAGGAGACTGTGACTTTTAAGATGGATGTAGCAAATAGGGCACAAAAGGACAAACCAACTGCGAGTGTTGAGTGGAAAGTAAAGGGCTCGAAAGAGAAGGTTGCGGTGAGCGAGAAAGATATGTGTGGGGTGTACCCAAAGAAGTCCGAGAAGAAGTTGTCTGCATGGATGTGTGCATTAGTTCGGGCGCGAGGATTGGAGCCCGACTTCGAGTCAGACCTTATGCTTTTTAATTGTGTGCCATGGGGACATGCCACAAATTAAAGTGTAAGGTGGGGGATATTTGTATGTATGTATGTATGTATGTATGTATGTATGTATATTAGTTGTCTTTTTGTTAGTTGTAGGAGTTAGAGATAGAAAAAGTTGAAAAAAATAATAATTTTAAACTTTTCGATTTTTTCCGACGATGGATATCATCGACAAGTTTCTTGAGAGATTAAAGTCGAAGGAAAAAGAACAAAAAGATTTTCTTTTGTTTTGTTTTGTTTTTTTATTTTTTTCTTTTGTTAGGTAGTATAATGATTCCCCCTTGGTTTTTCTTTGTGCCGCGGTTCTTTTCCAATGGTTTTTACTTGAATCAGGTGTAGTTAGTTTTCTTTTCTTTTCTTAGGAGTAGAAAATCTTGTGTCATTGTGATAGATGAAAGCAATATCTCTCGACTTTATTATACCTTGAGAATAGTAAGTGCTTTAGTTGTGATGCTTAGGCTCAAGTTTTGACTCTTGTATAAGTACCTCAAATTGTATGATCTTAACTTTTCTTAACTACTTTGACTAAAGAGTCAGGATAGATCCGATCCTAAGTGAGTTATGTGATAATGTGTATGTGTGAGGTTTTGTGATATTTTGTGCATGTCGGTTGATGTCTAGAACTTTACCCATGTGTTTGTAAAGCGAAATAGTAGTCTTGTTCAGTCTAGGAAATGATATAGGCATTTCATTGTTGAGCCAGATATATTCATTTAGCCACCAAATGATTGTGTATCGTAGTTAACCCCCTTTAAGCCTGTAATCTTATTTCTTTGATTACCACATTACAAGCCTTACCCATTTGTTTGGATTGACCATTTATTTGAACCTTTTACCTCTTGCGAGCACTTGAATTTGTTATGAACTTTGTAAAAGTAAAGTGTGGGATGTTGGTTTGGCTTTTAAGTGGAACTATTGAAATAGGAGAAAGGTGCATTGTTTTGAAAAAGTAAGAACCACTTGAATTGAAAAAGACAAAAAAAGTAGTTTTATTGTTGTGAAAACTATTCCTCGATAGTGGTAACTCTTGATGTATTTGTTCTTAAAGAAGTTGGAAGTTGACGTATATTGATGTGAAGGTTGGGATTTGGTTTGACATAAGTGTGGAGTTTAAATTGTTAATGTATATTTATTAAAGTGGTTAGGGAGGTGTAGTCACTATATCCAAATTATCCTACCCGTCCTCCAACCTACATTACAACCAAGTAAAGTCCTACTTGATCCTTTACTGAATGAGCTTGAATTAGTAGAGTATTACACTATGGGCAAGCCTATGGTACGTCTACATGAATATTATTTCTAGAATGAGTGAATTCTTTCTATCTTGAGTTCCTAATTATTCTTGAAATTTGTCGTGTGTGGAACTTTTCTCTATTGTGTATGTGAGGGCACATGATTTGCGAAGGTAAGGTGAAATCTTTGACCTCTGTGTTATAGTAAGTGAGCGGGTCGTGAAAAAAATAATATATGGTGCTTTTTAGTCAAATCTTGAGGCGAGGATGTTATTGTATTGTGCTTAATCTATTTTAAACATTCTTGGTGTGATGAGTTAGGAGAGTTATTTTAAAGAGGTCGTGTCTATATAAAGTGTAGTTTGATTGCTCGAGGTCGAGCAATGGTTTAAGTGTCGGGTGTTGATGGTAGGCTATAATCCCGTATTTTAGTCGCTTAGTGCACTCTAATTCACTGCACTTTACTTGTATTTGAGCGTTAGTTGGTAGTGTTTTGCACTAATTTTATATTTTATGCCTTGTAGGAGTGATTTCGAGTTATGTAGATCTTGTGGAGCTAATTTGAGCTATTTGGAGCTTTGAAATCTGAGTTAAAGCTTAGAGTATTAAGTCGGGATCGTGTTTGAGGGTCGATGACTAAGTCTGGACATCAAAAATCATGGTTGAAGTCGTACTCTGAAGAATATACACTACCACAGTGCGTGGGGGGCGCGTGGTGGACCGTGGCTGTGTAAATCGTATTGCCTGACAAGTCTGATAAGTCCCACAAGCACCCCGTGTGGCGGTCTCCCCATGCAGCACGCCTGTGCCCTTTTCCCAGAGCTATTTTCCTATTTCGGCTAGGAAAGGGTGGTTCGTCCGGGCCCGACCCTACTTGGTATAAATACATGGAAAAATCTTATTTTACAGACTTTTGACATACTTTCAACCTAAGGAAGCTAAGGAGGAGTTGGAAGAACACAAGCACAAGAATTTCATCATTTCTTCCTCACTCATAACCCGAGTTTGGATCAGATCTATGGTTTTCTATACTTTAATTATATTTGTGATGAATATCTTCATGTCTATTATCACGCCCCAAACTCAGGGAGCGTGACCGGCGCTCAACCGAGAGAACGCGGCCGAGCAAGCCTATTAGACTTCTTTCTACCCAAACTCATCCATGAATAAATAGGAGATGTACTCCATTAATCAATTACTGAAAAGATTTTTATTAACAACTTCCTTTTTATTCCCAATAGTAGCTTCATTCATAATTTTCAAAACATTATGAGTTTATAGGATTAATAAAAAATATAATTTCCAAATACCAACATTTCTAGTTCAATTCCCAACATCAACCATAACCCACAACCTGTCTACGGAGCCTCTAAATACAATAGAAGAGTAATATGGAAATGCCGGCAACAAGGCCCCGGCTATACCTCAAAATATTGTACATGAGAAGCTAAAGATACATGACCCCGAAATGAAGTGGGGCTCACCAAATCAGCTGAAAAGAGTGTACTGCTATCACTGATCAATGCCGCCTGCTGAAGAACCACCTGCATCCATTAAAGATGCAGCGCCCCCGACAAAAAGGACGTTAGTACTGTCGAATAGCACTAGTATATATAGCTAAAAATCCTCTTTCAAATTAGAATGCCCATATAAGAAAAGGCAACACATAGAAACAACAAGTCACAATCAACAATATCCAAACGTCCAGTTAAAACATAATAATTTCCGAAATTCAAACTTTATATATAATTTTTGGTTGGGGAGATCATTAGCACCGATATACCACCGTCTTTGTTAGCAGATCACGCCCGATCGGCTAGGCTATTTCCCCACGAACAATGTGGTTTGACATGTGATGCGAAAGAAATTTGTTACCAAGAGTAGTACCACCATATGCGCAGTATGGCATCTGATCTCCACCCGATCAGCTAGGCCGCCTTCCCACATATGCCGTG
>AWOL01S0023198.1:81403-111059 GCA_000715115.1 Nicotiana otophora | reverse complement strand
AGAGGCTCGGTTGTTGGGTACCGATTTGGTACATGATGCCTTGGATAAGGTCAAGATTATTCAGGATCGACTTCGCATAGCCGAGTCTAGGCAAAATAGTTATGCTGACCGTAAAGTTCGTGATATTGCATTCATGGTTGGAGAAAGAATATTGCTCTAGGTTTCACCTATGAAAGGTGTAATGAGGTTCGGAAAGAAGGGCAAGTTTAGCCCTAGGTATATCGGACCCTTTGAAATTCTTGAAAGGGTGGGTGAAGTAGCCTACATGCTTGCATTACCACCTAGTTAATCAGCGGTTCATCTGGTGTTCCATGTGTCTATGCTCCGGAAATATAATGGTGATCCGTCCCATGTGTTAGATTTCAACTCAGTCCAATTGGACAAAGATTTGACTTACGAGAAGGAGCCGGTGGTTATTCTAGCCCGACAGGTCTCACAATTGAGGTCAAAGAGTTATCCTTCAGTTTGGGTGCAATGGAGAGGTCAGTCGGTAGAGGCATCTACCTGGGAGTCCAAGTCATACATACAGAGTAAATATCCACACTTATTCACCAGCTCAAGTACTTTTTTTAACTCCGTTCGAGGACGAACGTTTATTTTAGAGGTAGAGAATGCGATGACCCAAAATGTCAGCTTTAAATTTGATAAGTAATTCTGTGTTCTAAGACCTCGAAAAGCACCATTTATCATTCCTCAACATGCGTGCGCAGTCCGTAAAATTTTTCGAAAAGGTTTCATGTGAAAAATGGATTAAAATATGAAATAGAGCCTTAAAACTCAATCGAGTTGACTTTGGTCAATATTTCGAGCAAATGGACCCGAATCAGTGTTTTGACAGTTCCGGTAGCTCCGTATCATGATTTGGGACTTGGATGTATGCCCGAAATTTAATTTATAGGTCCCTAGTTCAAGTTATGACCATTTAACGGAACTAGCAATTTAAAGGCTATAGATTTCCAAGTTTGACCACGGGGTTGACTTTTTGATATCGGAGCCGAAATTCGATTCTGGAAATTTGATTAGCTCCGTTATGTCATTTATGACTTATGTGCCAAATTGGAAGTCATTCCGGATTCATTTAATATGTTTTGGCACGAGATTTGCAAATTAAAAGTTTAAAAAACTCAAAGTTTGAATCGGGGTGTGAATTATAATTTTAGCGTTGTTTAATGTGATACGAGACCCCGAGTAACTCCGTATTATATTATTGGACTTGTTGGTATATTCGTACAGGGTCCCGAGTGCCCCGAGAGTGATACGGATTGAAATCGGATCAAGAATTGGACTTAAGCAAAATCTGCATTTTTGCCTTCTCTTATAATCGCACCTGCGGATTTTTGACCGCAGGTGCGAGCTCGCAGAAGCGAGACTTCCATCGCAGATGCGGGACTGGGCTGGCCTGGGGTCTTCGCAGGTGCGGCCGTTTTGCGCAGATGCGGATGTCGCAGGTGCGACAGGGGTGTCCGCAGATGCGGAACTTCACCTGACAGTCTGGCATCGCAAATGCGAGCTTTGTCTTGCAAATGCGAGTTCGCAAATGCGTAACTTTTATCCGCACATGCAAAATGACTAGGCAGAGCCCATAAATTCTGAAGTCGCCAGTTTTACTTATTTTTGAGTTTTAAGTCTCGGATTTGGGCAATTTCAAGTGGAATTTTCACGACTTTGAATTGGGTAAGTGTTCTTTAATCAAAAGTGATTATATTTCACAAATCCATGTATATATTCATCATTTATTTCGGATTTAGATGGAAGAAATTGGACTTTTTATAAAATCTTTCAAAAACAAAAATTTAAAAATTGAAGGTCCATTTGATATCGAAATTGGACAAATTTTGTATGGTTGAACTCGTATCAGAACGGGTGTTCGGATTTTGTGAGTTTTTCCGGGATTTGAGATGTGGGTCCCACTGTCGAATATTTTAATGAATTTCGGATTTTTATCTGGAAAATGTGTAAATTCATATGGAATTAATTCCTATGATTAGTATTGAATATATTGAATTGTTTGTGAATAAATGTGAAGCTTTCAGAGGCAAATTTAAAAGGAAAAACTGTAGTTGAGTAATTGATTGAAATTTACAAAGCGAGGTAAGTGTTGTGGTTAACCTTGACTTGAGGGAATAGAACCCTTAAATTATTTGTTATGTGAAATGCATGTGAACGACGTATAGGCGAGGTGACGAGTGTCTATACATCATCAAATTAATTGTTTGCATAATTACTTGAAAAATCATAAATTTTTTTAAATCATGAATTAATTATTATAACAATTGTTTCTCTCTTATTCTTTGCCAGATATTAATTTGCGAGTTCCTGCATTAATTGTTACATGCTACTTGAATTATGTGTCTTAATTGTTATTTGACATTTATCATATTAAATATTAAACTGCCTATTTTCTTCCTGATTTCTATAATAATTTGCTATTTGATATTTTCTGTTTCATGAATAAAATATAATTATTGTATGCTTATTGTCTTATAATTTCATATTAATTGTTGTATTTATTGGGAAAATTCCTTCTATAAGGATTGGTAAATGAATATACTGGAGGCGCGGGTTGCACGTCGCAACCGACTTATTAAAAGTCTATATTGGAGGATCGGGTTGCACGCCGCAACAGACTTATTAAAAGTCTATATTGAAGGATCGATTTGCACGCCGCAACAGACTTATTAAGAGTCCATATTGGAGGATCGGGTTGTACGCCGCAACAGACTTGATTAAAAATAAATATATTGTGAGTGCGGGTTGCACGCTGCGACAGAATTGAATGTGAGTATATTGTGAGAGCGGGTTGCACGCTGGAACTGAATTGATGGAAATGATAATTGGTTATGACTGCTGAGGTGACTTCAATTATTATAAATGAGTTACTTGATTTATTTCTATTATTATTGTTGTTTCTAATATTGCGTACATGTAATGTAAGTGACCCGCCTTAGCCTCGTCACTACTTCGTCGAGGTTAGGCTCAGCACTTACCAGTACATGGGGTCGGTTGTACTGATACTACACTCTGTACTTCTTGTACAGATTTTGGAGTTGGTCCCAGCGGCGTACCGTAGACTTGCTCGGATTTCAGCTATTCAGAGGAGACTTGAGTATAACTATACGACGTTCGCAGTTCTGAAGTCCCCGTCTACTTTACTTTAGCTGTGTGTTTGTTTTCAGACAGCTTTATTTTATTCAGACCTGTATTTGTATTTATTCTAGAAACTCGTGCACTTGTGACACCAATTCTGAGATGGTATTTAGATACCGTTGTTTTGATGGATTATTTCACTATATTTCAAATTTTGCTTCCGCATTTGTTTTTTTGTTATTAATAAATTTAAAATTGTTTTAAAAATGGTTAATATTATTCTAACGTTGGCTTGCCTAGTAAGTGAAATGGTAAGCGCTATTACGGTTCGAAGGTGGGAATTTCGGGTCGTGACATAAATAGTTGATATTAATAGCGTTCCTTTCCTAGTAATATATTGCTTATGATGCCACTGTCAGTGTTGTTTTCATGTTGTGTTACGTTGATTGGATTATGTATGTGTTGCTAGGATTGGTTTCTGGGATTATCTGACAGGTGGATAGGCCCAGTTACAAAGAAACATCTGGCGAAATTTTTGGAAATTTTGGGAGTTAGTAAAACTCCGGTAAAATTGAAATGGGTGAAAGAAGAGATAAGTTATGTTATGTGTTTGGGGGAGGACTCTACTTCTCATTTGAGGACTATTAATATTATGGATACCAATTAAATATAATAACAAGTGTACGGGGCATATTATAAGTGATGTGGGGTGTAAGGAGAGGCCTATTATAAGTGATATGGCAGAATGCGAGTCTGCGGCCAAATCTGTGATAGCAGAACCATTATGCGATCACATAAATGGTTATGTGACCGCAAAACTGGGCGCAGAATGCGAGTCTGCGGCCAAATCTACGATCGCAGAACCATTATGCGATCGCAGAAGTGGTTATGCGACCGCAAAACTGGTCGCAGACCTATCCAGTGAAGCCTATTTCTGGGCATCGATTCTTCGGTGCATTGTGCGACCAGCATACCTATTCTGCGGTCCATTATGCGACCGCAAACCTGATTTTAGAGGGTTAATTTTTCTATTTTTATAACCCAACCGCATTTTGATAAATAGCCCTTGGGGCTTATTTTGGGGTGTTTTTCTGAGGATTTTAGAAAGAGGTTAGAGCATTGTAGAGAGAGAAGGAGGAAACCTAACATTCTAATCATCCAATCTTGCACCAATATTCAAGAATCAAGGAAGCTAATTACAAGATCTTCATCTAAAAGGTAAAGTTCTAACCCTTAGTCTTCAATTTCGAGTTTGGGTAAAGATGGGTAATTGTGAGTGTGATTCTTGGATGTGAGAGTATTAGTTATACATGCTTGTACCAATAAGGTTGTGGGAAGTTTTTTGAGTTCAAATGGGTAAAGATTGGATTGAAAATGGTAGAAATCTTTAAAGACTTTAATTGAGGAGTTGAAAGGCAATCCGATGTTGGAATTCGATAATTTTTGTATGGTTGAACTCGTATCGGAACGGGTGTTTGGATTTTATGAGTTTTTCGGGATTAGAGACATGGGTCCCACTGTTGATTTTTAAAATAAATTTTGAATTTTAATCCGGAAAATTTATAATTTCATATGGAATTAGTTCCTACGATTAGTGTTGAGTATGTTGAATTGTTTGTGATTAGATTTGAAGCTTTCGAGCACGGATTCACGAGGCAAAGGTGTATTGGAATCTTGAAATTTATTTGCAAAGTGAGGTAAGTGTCGTGGTTAACCTTGACTTGAGGGAATAAAATCCTTAAATTATTTGTTATGTGAAATGCATGTGAATGACGTATAGGCGAGGTGACGAGTGTCTATACGTCGTCAAATTAATTGTTTGCATAATTACTTGAAAAATCATAAATCATTTTAAATCATGAATTAGTTATTATATTAATTATTTCTCTCGTGTTCTTTGCTCAATATCATGTCTTGAATCCGTGCTATAATTTCTACATGCTTATTTGATTTATGTGACTTAATTGCCACTTGACGTTTAGCATATTAATTATTAAAATGCCTATTTTCTCCCTGATTTCCACAATTAATTGCTACTTGTCATCACTTATTTATAATAAATCATAATTATTGTATGCTTGTTGTCTTATAATTTTATATTAATTGTTGCATTTATTGGGGTAATTTATTTTATAAGAATTGGTAAATGAATATATTGGAGGAGCGGGTTGCACGTCGCAATAGAAATGAAAGTGAATATATTGGAGGAGCGGGTTGCACGCCGCAACAGAATTGATTGAAATGAATATATTGGAGGAGCGGGTTGCACACCGCAACAGAATTGATTGAAAAGATATATGGGGATCAGGTTGCACGCCACAACAGAATTGAATATGAATATATTGTGGGATCGGGTTGCACGCCGCAACGGAAACTGATTGAAATGATAATTGGTTATGACCGCCGAGTTGGCTTCAACTGTTAAAAAGAGACACCTATTTTATTTCTGTTATTGTTGTTATTATTGTTATTGTGTACAGGTTAATGTATGTGACATGCCTTAGCCTCTTCACTATTTCGTCGAGGTTAGGCTCGGCACTTACTGGGATACTCATACTACACTCTGTATTTCTTGTGCAGATACCGGAGTTGGTCCCAGCGGTCTATAGTAAATTTGCTCGGATTCAGCTATTCGTAGGAGACTTGAGGTATAGCTGCATGGCGTTCATAGTTCTAAAGTCCCCTTCCACTTTATCATTGCTGTGTATTTCTTTAAGACAACTTTATTTTCATTTAGACCTTTATTTGTATTATTCTAGTAGCTCGTGCACTTGTGACACTGTCACGACCCAAATTAACCCTCCGTAAGGTGTCGTGACGACACCTAGTCTTTATGACCAGGTAAGCCTAATATTACGAAAAATGTAAAGAAAACACAACATTTTAAAGATAAACAACATATTCTGAATAACCAAACGTAGTACCACTTGGCATATACAAAATAATCTCCCAAGACTCGAAATATCACTAAGTCACATAGTGCTATAATCTATGTAGCTCTATACAGAAGTCTGAAGATAATAAAGAAAGTCTCTAGGTGAGGGAGTAGAAGGGGACTCCGAGGATCTGCGGACGCAAGCAGAAGTACCTTGAAGTCTCCTAGAATCAGCAGCACGCATTAACCCCGAGGCTGATAGTACGTACCTGGATCTGCACACGAAAACATGTCCAGGAAAGAGCATGAGTACACCACAATGGTACCCAGTAAGTGCCAAGCCTAACCTCGGTCGAGTAGTGACGAGGTCAGGTCAAGGCCCTACCGGAGTAAATATAATAAATTAAACAGTAAAAGATATAAGTAAAGTTTACGGTAACACAGTTAAAGAAATTCTCGAAAGTTTAACAGTTAAGGGAGCCCTCGGCTCAGAACAAGGTAAACACAATGTGGAATCTCCCGGTATACCGTCCCATAGTTTCGAATGAATATGCAGTACATGGGGATCGCCCGGAATACGTCTGTAGTCCCAAAGTAAATATGCAGCGCTGGGGGATCTCCCGGAATACATCCGTATTCCCAATTTAAATATGCAACGCAAGATAAATGACATATATGGCATCTAGTTATACAGTTTACACTGAACACAACTAAGGAAAATAGGGACTTAACTAAGTATGACGCACAGAATATCAAATAGGCAGTTAAAACACATAAGCATGCTTTTCTAGTCTATGCTAATCAATTAAACATAATAGTGCAATTCAATAAGGGAAAATAATTTATGATTTAGAAAAGGAAAATCATGATTTTTGCAATAATAGCCCATGTACGTACTCGTCACCTCACGTACACGGCGCCCACACATCAATTAATTCAAACATCCTAAGGGAAAAATTCCAATACAAGGTTAGGCAAGCCACTTACCTCAACCGCTCAAATCAACTCGATATCACGTTCTTGCCACGAGTATCCGACTCCAAATAGCCCGAATCTATTCAAATTAATTGCATAATATAAATATAACTACAAGTAACTAATTTAACAAATTAATTCGAAGCTAAAGCGTGAAATTAGGAAAAATGCCCAAAAGGTCTCCCCGGGCCCACATCTCGGAATCGGATAAAAGTTACAAATTATGAACATCCATTCACTCATGAGTTCACTCGAACAAGAATCATCTAAATCCGACGTCAAATTCCCATTCAAATCTCAGATTTTCAATTGGGGAACCTTTTCCCCCATTTCCAAACTTCTACCCTCAAATTCCGTAATTAGACGAGGAAAACAACAATAAATTAATGTATTTTGATCAAAATAGAGTTAGAATTAGTTACCCAATAGTTCTCCTTCAAAATCCCTCGAGAAATCGTCTCCCACTGAGCTTCAAATCGAATTTTGTGTTATGAAATTTCAACCCTCGAAATCCCCTTTTCTGCCCAGCGATATTTGCATCTGCGCTTGTGGGGCCGCATCTGCGGAAAAATCATCGCAGGTGAGAAGGTCACTTATCCAGGCTGGGGCCGCATCTTCGGGCATTTCTCGCACCTGCGGTCCAAACGGCGCATCTGCGCATTTCATTATAGCAGCCAGGCTCTGCACCTGCGCCCACGCTTCGCACCTGCGGGCTCGCAGGTGCGGTCAAACTTGCGCACCTGTGCTCCATCACCAGCCCCACCAGTTCCGCATTTGCGCACTCCCTCCGCACTTGCTGCTCTCGCACCTGCGGCCTCCCTTCCGCAGGTGCGAAACACCAGAACCAACAAAAGCACCAGATTTTTCCTAAGTTCAAATTCATTTCGTTAAGCATCCGAAACACACCCTAGGCCCCCGGGACCTCAACCAAACCTACCAACCAATCCTATAACACCATACGAACTTAGTCGAGCCTTCAAACCACATCGAACAACACCAAAATCATGAATTAAGCATGGATTCAAGCCTAAGAACTTATAATTTTTCCAAATTCTACAAACGACACCGAACCACATCAAATCTAATCCGAATGACCTCAAATATTACACAGGTCACAAATGACACTATAATCCTACAACCACTTTCGGAAACCCATTCTGAGCTCGATATAAAAATTCCACTATCGGCCGAAATTGCCGAAAATCTAACTTTCGCCAATTTAAGCCTAAATCTACTACAGATCTCCAAAACACATTCCGGGCGTGCTCCTAAGCTCAAAATCACTCAACGAAGCTAACGGAGTCGATAGAATTCCACTCAGATCCGTATTCACACAGTTCCGACCACGGTTCAATTTCTAAGGTTTAAACTCACAACTAGGGACTAAGTGTCCCAAAACACTCTGAAACTCAAAACCAATCACTTCGGCAAATCCCAAAAGCAGAAACAAATGTGGGGAAAGCAGATATTAGGGGATCCGGGCTCTAATTATCAAAATGACCATCCGGGTCGTTACATCCTCCCTCTCTTAAAACAATCGTTCGTCCTCGAATGAGTATAAAGACATACCTGAAACTGTGAAAAGATGAGGGTACTGGATGCGCATATCCTGCTTGGTCTCCCAAGTTGCATCCTCGACTGGCTGACCCCTCCACTGGACATTTACTGAAGCGATATTCTTTGACCTGAGCTTTCTGACCTGCCTGTCCAAAATGGCTACTGGCTCCTCAATATAAGATAGATCGTTGTCCAACTGGATTGAGCTGTAATCCAGTGCATGAGTCAGATCACTGTGATACTTCCGGAGCATAGACACGTGGAATACCAGGTGAACTCCTGCTAGGCTGGGAGGCAAGGCAAGCTCATAAGTAATCTCCCCAACTCACCGTAATATCTCAAAAGGACCAATGAACCTTGGTCTCAGCTTGCCCTTCTTCCCGAATCTCATGGCACCCTTCATAGGCGATACTCGAAGCAAGACCCGCTCACCAACCATAAATGCCAAATCATGAACCTTCCGGTCCGTATAACTCTTCTTCCCGGACTGGGCTGTGCGAAGTCTCTCCTAAATCACCTTCACCTTATCTAGGGCATCCTGGACCAAATCTATACTCAACAATCAGGCCTCACCCGACTCAAACCATCCCACTGGGGACCGGCACCGCCTACCATACAAAGCCTCATACGATGCCATCTGAATGCTGGACTCGTTACTGTTGTTGTAAGCAAACTCTGCAAATGGCATGTATTATTCCCATGCCCCTCTGAATTCCATCACACAGGCACGGAGCATATCCTTAAGAATCTGAATCATGCGCTCGGACTGCCCATCCGTCTGAGGGTGAAAGGCTGTGCTCAGCTCCACCCTAGTACCCAACTCCTATTGTACGCCTCTCCAAAACCGTGATCTGAACTGTGTACCTCTGTCTGAAATGATGGATACTGGAATACCATGAAGGCAGACAATCTCTGTGATATAAATCTCAGCCAACCTCTCAGAAGAATAAGTGGTCAACACTGGAATAAAATGAGCTGACTTGGTCAGCCGATCCACGATCACCCAAGTAGTATCGAACTTTCTCAAAGTCCGTGGAAGTCCAACTACAAAGTACATGGTGATCAGCTCCTACTTCCACTCTGGGATATCTAACCTCTGAAGTAATCCACCCGGCCTCTGGTGCTCATATTTGACCTGTTGACAGTTGAGACACTTGGCCACAAACCCAACTATATCCTTCTTCATCCTCCTCCACCAATAGTGCTGTCTCAAATCCTAGTGCATCTTCATGGCACCAGGATGAATGGAGTACCGCGAGCTATGGGCCTCCTCGAGAATCAACTCTTGAAGCCCATCTACATTGGGCACACAGATCCGGCCCTGTATCCTCGTCACACCGTCATCACCAATAGTCACATCTCTGGCATCACCTCGTCGAACCCTGTCTTGAAGAACTAGAAGATGAGGATCATCATATCAGCGCTCCGTGATACGGTCATAAATAAAAGACCGAACAACCACACAAGCTAATACCTGGCTAGGCTCTGAAATATCCAATCTCACGAACTGGCCGGCTAAGGCTTGAACATCCAAGGCTAAGGGCCTCTTAGCTACCGGAAGATATGCCAAACTCCCCAAACTCTCTGCCCGTTGACTCAAGGCGTTGGCCACTACATTGGCCTTCCCTAGGTGGTACAATATAGTGATATCATAGTCTTTAAGTAGCTCCAACCACCTCCGCTAATGAAAATTAAGGTCCTTCTGCCTGAACAAGTGCTGCAAACTCCGGTGATCAGTGTAGATCTCATAAGGAACGCCGTACAAATAATGACGCTAGATCTTCAGGGCATGAGCAATAGCTGCTAACTCGAGATCATGGAGCGGATAATTCTTGTCATGCACCTTCAACTGTCTAGACGCGTAGGCAATCACCCTAGTCCTGCATCAATACCGCTCCAAGGCCAATCCTCGAGGCATCACAATAGACAGTGTAGGACCCCGAATCTGTAGGCAATACTAATACTGGGGCTGTAGTCAAAGCTGTCTTGAGCTTCCAAAAGCTCTCCTCACATTCCTCTGTCCACCTGAACGGAACACCCTTCTGGGTCAGCCTGGTCATATGTGCTGCAATGGATGAAAATCCCTCCACAAAGCGATGGTAATACCCCGCCAAATCAAGGAAACTGCAGATCTCCATAGCTGATGACGGTCTAGGCCAACTCTGCACTGCCTCCACCTTCTTCGGATCTACCTTGATCCCATCACAAGACACTATGTCCCAAGAATGCCACTGAATCAAGCCAGAATTCACATTTAGAAAATTTTGCATACAATCTCTTCTCCCTCAAAGTATGAAGCACGATCCTCAGGTGCTGCTCATGATCTTCCCGAGACCAGAAATATACCAGGATGTCATCAATAAACACAATGACGAAGGAATCAGGATAAGGCTGGAACACACTGTGCATCAAATGCATAAAGGCTGCTGGGGCATTGGTCAATCCAAATAACATGACAAGAAACTTATAATGACCATATCTGGTCCTGAAAGTAGTCTTTGGGATATCCGGATACCGAATCTTCAACTGATGATAGCCAGAATGCAAGTCAATCTTGGAAAACACCCTGGCACCCTGTAACTGATCAAATAAATCATCGATGCGAGGCAAAGGATACCTGTTCTTCACTGTAACCTTGTTCAACTACCGATAATCAATACACATACGCATAGAACCATCCTTCTTCTTCACAAATAAGACAGGAGCACCCCAAGGTGATACACTGGGCCTGATGAAACCCTTATCAAGCAACTCCTGTAACTACTCCTTCAACTCAGGAGGAGCCATACGGTAAGGAGGAATTATGGGCTGAGTGCCTGGCAACAAATCAATGCCAAAATCAATATCTCTATCGGGCGGCATACCCGGAAGATCAGCTGGAAACACAACAGGGATGTCCCTCACTACTGGGACTGACTCAACTATAGGGGGATCAATACTGACATCTCTCACATAGGCCAAATACGCATCACACCCCTTCTCAACCGTTTGCTGAGCCTTAAGAAATGAAATGACCCTTCGGGGAGTATACTCTAAGGCACCTCTCCACTCTAATCTCGGCAAGCCTGGCATAGTCAACATCACGGTCTTAGCGTGATAATTAAGAATAGCATAATGCGGTGAAAACCAGTCCATGCCAAAGATAACATCAAAATCTACCATACTAAGTAATAACAAATCGGCTCTGGTCTCAAAACCACTAAGAGCAATCAAACACGACCGATGTACGCGGTCCATAACGAGAGAATCTCCCACGGGAGTAGATACATAAACATGGGAACTTAAAGAATCCCGATATATCCCCAAATGTGGAGCAAAATAAGAAGACACATATGAATACGTAGAGCCTGGGTCAAATAATACTGATGTATCCCTATGACAGACAGGGACGATATATGTGATAACTGGATCTAAAGCAACAGCCTCTGAAGTGGCTGGAAGGGCATAGTACCTGGCCTGGCCTCCCCCTCTAGGGTGACCTCTACCTCCCCAACCTTTCTTCGAAGGTGGAGTGGCAGCTGGGGCTAGAAGAATGGCCGGAGGACCCGGTGGAGCACGTGGAGGCTGATAAGTCTGTGCAGGTGCACCCCTCCTGGCCCTGGGGCAATCTCTAACCATGTGATGAGTGTCACCACACTGAAAACAACCCCTTGGAGGATGCGACGGCTGAGACTGACTCGGACCTGGCCTGCTGGAATGGCCGGTAATAGCACCTCGAGTAGGAGGCATACTGGATACTGGCGGTGCATAATAGGGCTCCTGAGGTCTACAAAGAGCTGGAACACCGCTGGCTATTGGAAGAGCTAAATGAACAAGGCGACTCACAAAACCCTATCATAGCGTGCTGCTGGTGCACGATCTCCTGAATAATCACCAGTCTCTCGAAACCTCTTGGCCTCTCTCTCCTCTCTGTCCTGGGCGAACATGCCCTCCACTCTCCTGCAATGCTCACTGCCTGCTGATAAGTGATGTCCATCTCCAACTCCCTAGCCATACTGCTCCGAATACTGGGGTGGAGTCCCTCAATGAAGTGATGAACCCTCTCTCTGATTGTAGCAACCAGAGTCGGTGAATGGCGAGCTAACTCACTGAAACAGATGACATACTCCGACACAGTCATAGCACCCTGACGCAGCTGCTCAAACTCTGCGCGCCAAGCATACCTGAGGCTCTGAGGAACATACTCACGTAAGAATATCTCTGAAAACTGAGTCCAAGTGAGTGAGGCTGCCTTGTCCGGACTACTCAGCTCATAGGCACGCCACCACTGATATGCCGCTCCCCTCTGCTGGAAAGTGGTGAAAGAAATCCCACTCGTCTCCACAATGCCCATAGTGCAGAGAATATGATGACACTCCTCAAGAAAACCCTGAGCATCATCTGAAGTTAGTCCGCTGAAAGTAGGTGGGCGGTACTTCTTGTACCTCTCAACTTTGAGCTGCTCTGCCTCAGAAGCAGCTACCCTGGCCTCATGATGAACCGGAGCCACTAGGGGCATATGAATATACTCTGGGGCCTGATCAACCTGGACCCTCTGCTCAGGTGTGCGGGCTGCGGGAGTCTGTGCCCCTTCCCCGACCTGAGATGTAGCGGGAGCTATCGAAAATAGTCCAGCCTGAGCCAGAGTGCTGAACATGCTCATGAACTGAGCTAAAGCCTCTTGAAGGGCTGGAGTAGCAATAGGGATCTCTGGTGCTGGCCCTCCAGCTGGAGCTGCTGGGGGCTCCTCTGAAGCAGCTCTCGCAGGTGCTTGAGCGGCACCGCGTGGTCATCCTCTACCCCGACCCCGGCCTCTGGCGACTCTGGTAGGGGGCTCGGGTGCTCGATCGTCGATCCTCCTAGTACGGGTCCTCACCATCTGTGAGAAAGAATAGAATAGAGTTTTAGAATTTTTGATGTCAATAACTCGCACTACAAGGAAATCATAGAAATATGATTGTTCTTAACAGTTACATAGCCTCCCGAAGATAAGTACGGACGTCTCCGCACCGATCCGCGAAACTCTAATAAACCAGCTTGTGACTCGCGACTCCTATGAACCTAGTGCTCTGATACAAACTTGTCACAATCCAAATTAACCCTCTGTAAGGTGTCGTGACGGCACCTAGTCTTTACGACTAGGTAAGCCTATTGTTACGAAAAATGTAAAGAAAACACAATATTTTAAAGATAAACAGCATATTGTGAATAACCAAAAGTAGTACCACTCGGCATATAAAAAATAATCTCCCAAGACCCGAAATATCACTAAGTCACAAACTGCTATAATCTATGTAGCTCTATACAAAAGTCTGAAGATAATAAAGAAAGTCTCTAGGCGAGGGAGTAGAAGGGGACTACGAGGATCTGCGGACGCAAGCAGAAGTACCTTGAAGTCTCCTAGAATCAGCAGCATGCATTAACCCCGAGGCTGATAGTACGTACCTGGATCTGCACACGAAAATATGTGCAGGAAAGGGCATGCGTACACCACAATGGTACCCAGTAAGTGCCAAGCCTAACCTCGGTCGAGTAGTGACGAGGTCAGGTCAAGGCCTTACTGGAGTAAATATAATAAATTAAACAGTAAAAGATATAAGTAAAGTGTATGGTAACACAGTTAAAGAAATTCTCAAAACTTTAACAGTTAAGGGAGCCCTCAGCTCAGAACAAGGTAAACACAATGTGGAATCTCCCGGGATACCGTCTAGTTCCGAATGAATATGCAGTACAGGGGGATCGCCCGGAATACATCCGTAGTCCCAAAGTAAATATACAGTGCTGTGGGATCTCCCGGAATACGTTCGTAGTCCCAAAGTAAATATGCAGTGCTGTGGGATCTCCCGGAATACGTCCGTAGTCCCAATTTAAATATGCAACGCAAGATGAATGACATATATGGCATCTAGTTATACAGTTTACACTGAACAAAACTAAGGAAAATAGGGACTTAACTAAGCATGGTGTACAGAATGTCAAATATGCAGTTAAAACACGTAAGCATGAGTTTCTAGTCTAAGTTGAACAATTAAATATATTAGTGCAATTTAATAAGGAAAAATAGATTATGATTTAGAAAAGGAAAAATGGGATTTTTGCAATAATATCCCGTGTACGTACTTGTCACCTCACGTACACGGTGCCCACACATCAATTAATATCAAACATCCTAAGGGGAAAATCTCCAACACAAGGTTAGGCAAGCTATTTATCTCAATCGGTCAAATCAACTCGATATCACGTTCTTGCCACGAGTATCCGACTCCAAATGGCCCGAATCTATTCAAATTAATTGCATAATATAAATATAACTACAAGTAACTAATTTAACTAATTAATTCGAAGTTAAAGCGTGAAATTAGAAAAAACGCCCAAAACGTCTTCCCGACCCACGTCTCGAAATCGAGTAAACGTTACAAATTATTAACACCCATTCACTCACGAGTTCACTCGAATAAGAATCATCTAAATCCGACGTCAAATTCCCATTCAATTCTCAGATTTTCAATTGGGGAACCTTTTCTCCCATTTCCAAACTTCTACCCTAAAATTCCTTAATTAGACGAGGAAAACAACAATAGATTAATGTATTATGATCAAAATAGAGTTAGAATTAGTTACCCAATAGTTCTCCTTCAAAATCCCTCAAGAAATCGTCTCCCACCGAGCTCCAAATCGAATTTTGTGGTATGAAATTTCAACCCTCGAAATCCCCTTTTCTGCCCAGCGATAGCTGCATCTGCGCTCATGGGGCCGCATCTGCAATCCTGCACCTTAGGAAAAATCATCGCAGGTGCGAAGTTCACTTATCCGGGCTGGGGCCGCATCTGCGGGCATTTCTCGCACATGCGGATACCGCACCTGTGGTCCAAACGGCGCATCTGCGCATTTCATTAAAGCAGCCAGGCTCCGCACCTGCGCCCACGCTTCGCACCTGCGGGCTCGCAGGTGCGGTCAAACTTGTGCACCTACGCTCTATCACCAGCCTCACCAATTCCGTATCTGCGCACTCCCTCTGCACCTGCGGCTCTCGCAACTGCGGCCTCCCTTCCGCATGTGCGAAACACCAGAACCAACAAAAGTACCAGATTTTTCCTAAGTCCAATTTCATTCCGTTAAGCATCCAAAACACACCCGAGGATCCCGGGACCTCAACCAAACCTACCAACCAATCCGATAACACCATACAAACTTAGTCGATCCTTCAAATCACATCGAACAACACCAAAATCATGAATTAAGCACAGATTCAAGCCTAAGAACTTAGAATTTTTCCAAATTCTACAAACGACGTCGAACCACATCAAATCTAGTCTGAATGACTTCAAATTTTATACACAGGTCAAAAATGACACTACGATCCTACAGCCACTTTCGGAAACCTATTCCAAGCTTGATATAAAAAATTCCACTCTCGGCCGAAATCGCCGAAAATCTAACTTTCGCCAATTCAAGCCTAAATCTACTACAAACCTGCAAAATACATTCTGGGTGCATTCCTAAGCTCAAAATCACTCAACGGATCTAACAGAGTTGATTGAATTCCATTACGGATCCGTCTTCACACAGTTCCGATCACGGTCCAATTTCTAAGTTTTAAACTCACAACTAGGGACTAAGTGTCCCAAAACACTCCGAAACTCAAAACCAATTACTCCGGCAAATCCCAAAAGCATAAACAAATGTGGGGAAAGCAGATATTAGGGGATCAGAGCTCTAATTCTTAAAACGACCGGCCGGGTTGTTACAAACACCAGTTCTGAAATGGTATTTAAACATCTCTATTATTATGGATTATTCACTTGATTTCAAACTTTATTTTTGCATTTGTTTCTTTCTTATTTATTAATTTAAAATAGTTTTAAAATGGTTAATGTTATTCTAACATTGGCTTGCCTAGCAAATAAAATGTTAGGCGCCATCACGGTCCCGAATGTGGAAATTTCGGGTCGTAACAACTTGGTATCAAAGCATTAGGTTACCTAGGTCTCACGAGTCACGAGCAAGCTTAATAGAATTTAAAGAATCAGTATAGAGACATCTGTACTTATCTTCCAAAGACTATAGAGTTTAGGAATAATTCCACTTCTTTCATTCCTTAACGTGCGACATTAATTTAGTTTGAAACATATATCTCATATTCCTTTATATCCACTCATGTATGACATTGTGCACTCGGTATCAGTTGTGCGTCGATGGTTCGTGATGCCTCAGATGGACTACGAGTGATCCAGAGATGCTCAAACATTGCCTCAACGTGTGGTTCTGACTGAAGATACGGACGTATTGAGAGATCACCCAATGAATCATGTGGGGGGTGCAACAGACCTTGGCATATAGTTGATTTATATGACATGTGAAGGTTAATATTGTGGATCATCGGACATTGTGACCTATGACTTCGCGCCGAGTGGGGGAGTCCACTATCAATGGATGGATTGCGGGGTCATGTGTTATATCATTTTTGGCCTGAAATGTATATATTTGGTACTGAAAGGTTCCCCAAAAATTTATACATGTTTAAGGCCTGAGATTTTGTAGAGAATAAGATTAAGTCTTGCAATATGTCTGCCTCCTTAATAATCCTATACTTCAGTACCAAAGGATTTATAGAAACAACTTTAAATTTACAGAAGGTCTACTCAGCGTGGACGCCACGGCTGCGGATTTTGGGGTGCTTCGGAGGAATTACAGTGGTTGACGAGATTCTGGACTATGTGGTTTATGCCAAGATTTGTCGGTTTGGAGCTCTATTTTTGTGATCTTTGTATATAAATAGGGGTAAAAGTTACCCCAAAGAAGAATCGAAGAGTATGCTAAAAAATGGGTCAGCTCAGCAGTGTTGAGTCAGCATAACAAAAGAAGAAATTGGCCTTGGGAGAGATAATTCTTCACCGGTGTTCGTGGCAAGCCTATGAAGAGGGCAGACCAGCCAATGCAACGCCGCCCATTTGGCTTAGTTCTCAGAAATGCTTTTGAAAGGGTTTGTTTCCCGGACTCTCCGTAATACATGTCGCATAGGGTTTGAACGATTGTATCAGGTCAGCATGACGGTATCAGAATATGCCTTCAGGTTCAATAAGTTAGCCCGTCATACTCCTACTTTGGTTCATAGTGCCAGAGAGCGAGTCCACAGACTCATTAAATGACTCAATTATGATCGTAAAAATTTGTACGACTAGGGAGATACCGACTGATACTTCATTTCTGCTTGTGGTAGAAATTGCCAAGATATTAGAACGTGTTCGGGGTGAGGAAAAAGGAAACTAAGGAGACTAAGAGGTCTCGAGGTTCTGGAGGATTCTGTGGATTCTACTCTACAATTATAAATCATTATGGCGGAGGCTCGGGCAGTCGGCCAGCCCACTCCGCACATCAGATTACTCGGGGTGCTCTAGTAAGTTCTTTTAATTCACCACCGGCATGAGTTTCCTACAATGGTTATTTCAGTTATCTGGCACAGACTCAGTATGAGCAGCCAAACCCATAAAGGGGTTGTTATGAATGCGGTGATAATAAGAACTCATGCTACGTACCCCATTGCAGTTACTACACCACCTACACAAGGGGTGGAGGACGAGCGGGTAGAGGGCGTCCTAGAGGTGGAGGCCCAGCCATTGATATTTGTTTAATGGTATGGCTGAGGTCTCTACATCAGATGGTGTCGTTACAGCTATGACCTCGATTTAATATAAAGGAATAATTTCCTTAACTTGATTCGGTTCTGAGTATCGAGACGAGTCATCCTATTGTTCTCCACTTATGAGTGAGCTTCGTAATTCTATAATCTACTTATGTATTTAATCCTGTTGGGAGATTCTATGGAGATAACTATGCCTATCATTCTGTGTTGGTCACTAATAAGAGTTGCGGGGCTAAATGTGGCTTTCTGGTACTCATTTCGGTAAGTTTTGATGTAATTTCCGGATAATTAATTACAAATTATGAATTATATGCCCTACCGGTGTGTGGTTCATTATGTGTTGTGATTTTGTTTAACAGAAATTATTTAAAAGGAGAAAATGGAAAGTTTCGATTAGGACGGTGTGCATATTACTTGTGATTCAGAACTGAGGACAAGATTCTCGCATTTTAAAATAAATTAATATGTTTAAACCGGGCTACGAGATGCGGTGGAAGTTATATAGGGACGAGATCCTTGTGAGAATTTTTTTTTGTTTAAGTTCTCCCTTTTGAAATTAAATGTTTACTACATCAATAATAGGAAGTCATTCATGTTAGGCTTATTTGAAATTTCTTATATGAAATTCTCTGTGCATACTTGCCAAATTCATATTGTAATTATTGAGTTTTAACCTACGAGGTAGGTGTCCTCCCAGGTGGAGTTAAATATGACTCGTTAATTCGGGTAAATAATTATCAGGTCATCTTGTTATCAGTTTTGTGAAGGTTTGAAACGAGAGTTTTTTAACATAAAGTTAATTGACGATTCTGTAGTTGATTATGAACAAATATTAAGACCAGATTGACCTAGAATGTGTGCCCCATTTAGATGGTCAGACGAGTGTGAGTTGAGCTTTCAGAAGCTCAAGAATGCTTTGACTACGATGCCAATATTGGTATTACCCACAAGTTCAGGATCTTATACGGTATATTGTGATGCATATCGTGTTGGGCTCGGTCCAGTATTGATGTAGGATGGCAGGGTGATTGCATATGCATCGCGGTAGTTAAAAGTTCACAAGAAGAATTATCCTCTTCATGCGCTGAAGATTTGGAGGCATTACCTTTACGGTATCTCGTGTGAGGTATTTACTGATCATCGTAGTCTACAGTATCTGTTCAAACAAAAAGATCTAAATTTGAGGTAGAGAAGATGGTTGGAGGTGTTGAAGGACTATGATATCACCATTTTGTATCACCCCGGAAAGGCTAATGTGGTGGCCGATGCTTTGTGTTGAAAGGCTGTGAGTATGGGTAGCCTTGCTTATATTCCGGTTCGTGAGAGACGATTAGCTGTAGATGTCCAGACTTTGACTAATCAGTTCATGAGGTTAGATGTTTCAGAACCCAAATGGGTTCTAGCCTGCACAGTCTCTTGATCTTCTTTATATGAGCACATTATAGAGCGACAGTATGATGATCCTCATTTGCTTGTCCTCAAGGACACGGTGCGACACGGTGGTGCCAAGCAGGTTGTGGTGGGAGATGATGGAGTTTTGCCGATGCAGGGTCATATATGTGTTCCTAATATGGATGGGCTTCATGAATTAATTCTTGAAGAGGCCCACAGCTCCCGGTATTCTATTCATCCGGGTGCCGCCAAAATGTATCAAGATTTGCAGAAATGTTATTGGTAGAGGAGAATGAAGAAGGATATAGTTGCATTTGTAGCTCGGTGTCTAAATTGTCAGCAAGTCAAGTACGAGCATTAGAGACCTGGTGATTTGCTTCAGAAGTTATAAATTCCTGAGTGGAAGTGGGAGCGTATCACTATGGATTTTGTTGTTGAACTCCCACGAACTCAGAGAAAGTTGGACGCAGTATGTGTCATCGTGGATAGGTTGACCAAGTCAGCACATTTCATTTCAATAGCAGTTACCTATTCTTCAGAGCGGTTAGCGAAGATTTACATCCGCAAGATTGTCCGCCTTCATGGTGTGCCCGTGTCTATTATTTCATATCAAGGTACGCAGTTCACCTCGCACTTTTGGAGGGTTGTACAACGTGAGTTAGGCACACATGTTGAATTGAGTACAACATTTCATCCACAGACAGACAGACAATCAGTCAGAGCACACTATTCATATATTGGAAGATATGTTTCGCGCTTGTGTTATAAACTTTGGAGGTTCTTGGGATCGGTTCTTTCCACTTACGGAGTTTGCCTATAATAACAACTATCATTCGAGCATTCAGATGGCTCCATATGAAGTATTATACGGGAGACGGTGTCGTTCGCCAGTTGGCTGGTTTGAACCGGGAGAGGCTCGGTTGTTGGATACTGATTTGGTACAGGATGTCTTGGATAAGGTCAAGATTATTCAGTATCGACTTCTCACAACTCAGTCTAGGCAAAAGAGTTATGCCGATCGTAAAGTTCGTGACGTTGCATTCATGGCAGGAGAAAGAGTATTGCTCTGGGTTTCACCTATGAAAGGTGTAGTGAGATTCGGAAAGAAGGGAAAGTTGAGCCCTAGATATATCGGTCCCTTTAAAATTATTGAAAAGGTGGGGAAGTAGCCTACAGGATTGCACTACTACCTGCAGTTCATCTGGTATTCTATGTATCTATGCTCTGAAACTATCATGGTGATTCGTCCTATGTGTTAGACTTCACCTTAGTTCAATTAGACAAAGATTTGACTTATGAGGAGGAGCTGATAGTTATTCTAGCTCGGCAGGTCCGTCAGTTGAGGTCTAAGAGTTATCCTTCTGTTCGGGTGCAATGGAGAGGTTAGCCGATTGAGGCAGCTATTTGGGAGACCGAGTCGGACATACGGAGCAAAATATCCACATCTTTTCACCAGCTTATGTACTTCTCTAATTCTGTTCGAGGATGAACGTTCGTTTTAAAGGTGGAGAATGTGATGACCCAAAAATTTCATCTTTAATTTAAACGTTCATTTATGTGTTCTATGAAGATGTTGAGAGCTTACCTGCTATGAGTTATGTATCACCTGAATAGTTAATGTTAATGGCGTTCCTTTCCTAGTAATATATTGCTTATGATTCCACTGTCAGTATTATTATCATGTTGTGTTACGTTGATTGGATTATGTATGTGTTGTTAGAATTGGTTTCTGGGATTCTCTGGCAGGTGGATAGGCCCAGTTACAAAGAAAACTCTGCTGAAATTTTTGGAAGTTTTGGGAGTTAGTAAAAATTCGGAAAATTGCTTGGGTGAAAGAAGAGATAAGTTATGTTATGTGTTTTGGGGCGGACTCTACTTCTTATTTGAGGACTATTAATATTATGGATACCAATTGAATATGATAACATGTGTACTAGGCATATTATAAATATAAGTCAAGTTGGAAAGTTTCATAATAGACTAAAGTTTCAAATGGGTACGTACAAGACCAAATTTTGAATGAGCATATATACCTATATATAAGGAATTATGTGATGATATACCAATCAAATGAAATATATTCGAGTCTAGTTTCTAACTCTTCTAACCGTTCGTCATTTTGACACTCCTACAAGAAGTTATAACCAAATTACCAAAGGCTGGCAGAATGCGAGTCTGTGGCCAAATCTGCGATCGCATAACCATTATGCGATCGTAGAAGTGGTTATGCGACCAAAAAACTGGTCGCAGACCTGTCCAGTGAAGCCCATTTCTGGGCATCAATTCTGCGGTGCATTGTGCGACCCGCATACCCATTTCGCGATCCATTATACGACCGCAGACCTGATTTCGGAGGGTTAATTTTACTATTTTCATAACTCGACTCCATTTTGATAAATAGCCCTTGGGGCTTATTTTAGGGTGTTTTTCTGAGGGTTTTAGAGAGAGGTTAGAGCATTTTAGAGAGAGAAGGAGGAAACCTAACATTCTAATCATCCAATCTTGCACCAATCTTCAAGAATCAAGGAAGCTAATCACAAGATCTTCATCTAAAAGGTAAAGTTCTAGCCCTTATTCTTTAATTTCGAGTTTGGGTAAAGATGGGTAATTGTGAGTGTGATTCTTGGAGGATCGGGTTACACGCCGCAACACAATTGATTGAAATGAATATATTGGAGGAGCGGGTTGCACTCCACAATAGAATTGATTGAAAAGATATATGGGGATCGAGTTGCATGCCGCAACAGAATTGAATATGAATATATTATGAGATCGGGTTACACGCCGTAACGGAAACTGATTGAAATAATAATTGGTTATGACTGCCGAGTTGGCTTCAACTATTGAAAAGAGACACCTGTTTTATTTCTATTATTGTTGTTATTATTGTTATTGCGTACAAGTTAATGTGACCTGCTTTAGCCTCATCACTACTTCGTCGAGGTTAGTCTCGGTACTTACTGGGTATATAGGGTCGGTTGTACTCATACTATACTCTACACTTCTTGTGCAGATACCTGAGTTGGTCCCAGTGACATATAATAGATTTTTTCGGATTCAGCTATTCGCAGGAGACTTGAGGTATAGCTGCATGACTTTCGCAGTTCTGAAGTACCCTTCCACTTTATCATAGTTGTGTATTTATTTCTGGCAACTTTATTTTCATTTAGACCTTTATTTGTATCATTTTAGTAGCTCGTGTACTTGTGATACCAGCTCTGGGATGGTATTTAAACATCGGTATTATTATGGATTATTCACTTGATTTCAGACTTTATTTCTGCATTTGTTTCTTTATTATTAATTAATTTAAAATAGTTTTAAAATGGCTAATATTATTCTAATGTTGGCTTGCCTAGCAAGTGAAATGTTAGGCACCATCACGGTCCCGAAGGTGGGAATTTTGGGTCATGACAGGAATGCATCTCATTAATTAGCCTCTACCTTAAAGATCCATGACTACCTACCCAGACATTTCCATTTTTCTTGAGAATGCCATCTTGAAGTTGCGCTCCTGGAGCAGCATTAGGATCCACACTCAGTTGTGTAATCATGTGTTGAACCCCTGCATCATTTTGGTAGCTTTCGATTATATCTTCAGCCCACTTAGGATGGACTACTGAGAGCCCAGAACTGTTTCCTTCCTCAAATTTTCTTGAGAGTGCATCTGCAACCACATTTTCATTTCCCTTTCTGTATTGGATTTCATTGCTAAGATCCAAATAATTTTGTGATTCCTTTGTGTTGTTATGAGGTACTTATCTTTTGGTCTTTAAGAAACTAGAGGCTAAAATGATCTGTCTTTATGATAAAGTGGTTGGGTTGTAGATAATGTCGCCATTTTTCCACGACAAACAGTAAGGCAATCAGCTCTTTTTCCTAGGTTGACAGACCAAGATGCCTTGAACTCAATGCTTGATTGATAAATGCAATGGTCCTTCCTCCTTGCATCAAAATTGCCCATATCCTTTTTCCACTTGCATCTACGTCAACAATAGAATAGATTAAAAAATTGGGTAGTGCTAGTACAAGGGCCTAGACTAGAGCTTGCTTCAACTCCTCAAAGGCTTGAGTTGCTTCTATAGTCCAACTAAAATTACCCTTTATCAGTATATTAGTCAAAGGTTTACTAATTATAGTTAAATTCTTTATAAACTTTCGATAGTAACCTGTGCGGCCCAAAAATCCACTTAGATCTTTTAGTGACTTAGGATGTCCCCAATTTAGCATAGCCTTCACCTTGGATTCATCTCTGCTTACCCCTTCTTTTGAGATAGCATAACCCAAATATTCCACCTTGCCTTGCGCAAAACTGCACTCTTACTTCTTGATAACCAATTGATTTGCCTTTAGTAACTTGAATACAACTTGTAAATGCTTTAGATGTTCCGGTAAAGATGCATTATACATGAGTATGTATTGATAAAATACAAGCACAAACTGCCTCAAGTAAGGGGCAAAAAACGGATTCATAATTGCCTGAAAAGTAGCGGGCGCATTAGTTAGTCCAAAGGGAATAACTTTATATTCCCACAGCCCATGATGAGTGCAAAAAGATATCTTGTACTCATCACCCTCTTTCATCCGAATTTGATGTTATCCGGATCATAAATCGAACTTAGTATAAAGTTTTGACCCATGTAATTCATCAAACAAATCTTCTACTACTGGTATATGGTACTTGTTTTTTACCGTACCATCATTCAGCTTGGCGATAATCAACACATATCTGTCAACTAGAATCCTTCTTTTTTACTAAAAGTACCGGTGAAGCAAATGGAGAAACACTTTTGGCAACTGTCTGGGCCTTTATCATTTCTGCTGTGATCTCTTCAATGGCATTTTGTTGTTCAAAAGAATATCGATAAAGCCTCAGATTAAGAGGTTTAGTACCTAGCAATAATTGTATGGCATGCTCACAATCACGGCCAGGAGGCAATCCTTTGGACTCTTAAAACTGCTCCCCAAATTGGCCCAATAACAGTTCCACTTCCTGGGGCACCACCTCTTTCTTTTCATCTATTTTCAACAAAAATATTTGGGCTACAAAGTTACATTTTCCTTTACTGATCAGCTTGGCAATAACTTTGGTGTTCACATTAGGAAGTTTCTCATCATCAGGAGTGCTCATAAATGTTACCAATTCCAACTCGTAAATAAAAGATACCCCCAATGGTTTTGTGAGTAACAATGTCGACCCAATCCATTCCAAGCACAATGTCACGACCTCCCACCTTCAATACTCCAAAATCAAAGGCAAAATTATTATCTTGCATTTTTCATTCAAAACGTCTGCTCACTTGTCTACATTTAAGATACTGACCATTTGCGACCTTAACCCTCATGGGTCAGCCAAAAATTCTCTACTCCAGATGAACTAATTCTTGCTAACTGTGGATCTACAAAGCTTTGGGTCGATCCACTATCCAACAACATCATCACTTTTTGGCGTTTGACCTAGCCTATAATTTTAATTGCCGACGGGGCCTTGCTCCAGCACATTATAACAGTCAATGTTACTTCTGTCGGTTCATGGTCAAATTCATCCACCACTACTTCTTCTGGTTCTTCAATCTTTTCTACAGCATCAACAAACTCTTCGGCTTCTAAAGCATTAAGAGTTCTATTTTTACAAACACGCCAAGGAAAATATTTTCCAAGGCACTTGTAGCACAAATTTTGCTCTTTCATCATTTCACGAGTCATGCTTCTTTAGTTTAGACTTCTGGTATTCATAACAGGTGAATGTTTTTGGTATGTGGGATTTCTTGGGGTTGTGGACTTATAAGTGGTCTGGGTGGATTGAGTGTGTTTTGTGTAAGTCTTGGTTATACAATGCAGTAAAATATCTTTCATATAACTTGGCACATTTGCAGGCTGCCAACAAGGTTCTAGGTCGATCAAATTGTACAAGTGAAAGTATATCGGGCTTAAGTCCACCAATAAAGCACGATACAAAATGAGGTTCTTACAATACAAGATTAAGTATCACCATTAAATACTTTAATTCATCAAACCTCCTTTGGTATGTTTCCACGTCAGTAATTTGCGCAAGGCGATTAAATTCCTTAACAATCTCCATATGATCATTGTCTCCAAATCTTTCACATATTTCATAGCAAAACTGGGCCCAAGTAACAATACCCCCATGGTCAGGAAGATAACCATCGAACCAATGATCAACATATTCTTTTAAATGAATGGTCACGTAACTAATTTTTTCATCATCCATCACTTGATATAAGTCAAAAAAATTCACACCGCCTCAGCCGGTATGGCTGAGTACACATTGGATAAGGGTTTGCTTGTGGAAAAAATAATTGGGTGGTCATTTGGTATGTGTAAATTGGAGGGTTTAAAACTTGGGTATTCATGGGGTTCGAGCTTATCTGATTGTTATAAGGTTGACGGGTCAGAGGGTATGAACGAATTGGTAGTCTAAAAGCTGGCGCTGATGGTCTCAACTTGGTTTCGTGAATGAGTTGATGTACTACCCAACCTAGGTGGAGAAGATAAATGCATGGCTCGATATCCAGTGGTATTGTGAGGTGAAAATTGAGGGGTATAGTTTTGTATGTTACCCCAACGGAAGATAAATCAGCTTCTTCAGTGTATCAATCATGAACACCGGCGACTGAACCTCGTACAGAAGATGAGGGTTATGCCATATTTTGGTTGCTCATTTGCAGCAACATCTCCTCAATTCTCTTAGAAGAATCAGAAAACTCCACCATTTTTGCTTCAAAACTCCCCCGCTTCTCCTAAAATTTATCCATCCCTTTTCTCTGATTTTTTCCATGAATTTTTGTAGCTGAACTTCAACCCTTCTCATTCATTTTCTTCATCGGACTGATTGTTTTGGTTGTCAACCATCCTCGATTTCCAGAACCGAGGCTCCGATATCGGCTACTATGCAAACTTAAGTAAGAAAGCAATAAGACAAAGAATGAAGAAATTAATTAAAAATAGCAATTGTCATATTTTCTGAATATTCCTGTATGATTACAATGATTGACATTATATGTTACTGGATAGTGACAGCAATGTTTGTGTAACAAACCTTCTAAGAAAAAGACACATGTCCTACTTCTAGAATTCACTAAGGACAAGAGGACTTAATTGAAGTGCTTAATACTATGGAACAAAGAAATGACGAAACTATAAGACTACTCAATAATAAACAAAGCCTCTTCAATCTCCTTTCCAAACTATCTTTGATCAAATACCATATCCACGACCACCGCTACAGGATTTTAACAACCGCTACAGGATTATCAAATAAGGGTGGCAAAATAGCTTCACTGTATGTTATTCACAAAATTAGAGGTAGCAATGGGGCGGGGCGGGGCGGGACGGGTTGAGTCATAACCCGTAAAATTTCAACGCGAACCGCATAACATTGTTTTTGATTTTTCAAACCTCCCCACCCTGCCCCGCATCAACCCGCACCCCGCTTTTTTTGTTGTTATGATTTTGTAGATCTAGAAAAACTAAATCAAGATTTTAATATTATTGCAATGAATAAAAAGATTTCGAACATAAATTGCAATGAAAAAAAAAGTCATGGACATTTAGTGAACTTCTGCTATTTTTATAGTTCTTCTTTTCGTAGAATATGATATATTTTAAAGTGACAAAGCATTAGGTGAAGAAATATTCATATAATATCCAAACTATTATTTTTACTAATAGTTAGTCCTTGGTTAAGTTAGTTACGAGACATATTTTGAAAATTCAACAGTATTCCTATTTGTCTACAAAAGATTAGGGATGGGAAAATAGAACTAGAAATATATAAAATTATATTAAAGCCTTTCTTTTGAATGTATTTTCAAAAGTAAAAAGAAACAGAATTTGTAAACGGGTACCCCTTTATAAACTAAAGGTTAGTTATGATTCATGGATTACAAAATAATTTAGAGAATGAAATTATTCTTTAAAAAAAGAGAATTTAGAGAATGAAATATATACATAAAGCAAAAGAGCAACTATAATGCAAAACGAATTGAAGGGTAGAGTTAGTAGACTTATATTCCCTCAAATGCAACAACACCCGCACAAACCCGCAACGGTTTTACCCCATAACCCGGAACCGCCCCACCCCGCATTAAATCTTCAAAAACTTATTTCAACAGTACCGTAACCGCATAAAGATAAATCCGCACCGTACCCGCATAAGATTAAACCCGCCCCATTCCCTTCCCTACTCAAAACTTGAATCATAGGGGAAGACATAAACATCATGCTTTTAACTTTTGGTCTACAGAAGCAATCAAATGGAGAATTATTGGGATTTCAAGAATAGTTAATGCTTGTCATTTAAATGCCACCACAACAACTTTTCAAAGGGGACGAAGTAATTGGATACTTACGGGTTCAATAACGAAAATCCCAGCAATCCTTGAATTCAGTAGAAACATCGCGAGGTTGAGGCATATTAACAATCAAACGTTGGCAGACTAAGATGGTTTAATATTGAGATACTTGTATCAAATCTGTAAGTTTGGATTCAAGTAAGTTTTAAGGCTTTCTCTCTTAAGAGAAAATTCTATTAGAACCCACATGCTATATGTATTCCATGAAATTCCTAAGCCATGTCTTCTTGTGCTCCAGTACTTAGTTTACTTTATTCTTATTCGGTACAACTCTATGAGAATGTGATAGTCTTATATTCTTACGTATATTACCAATTGTTATGTGAATTTTCTTATGATATTTCCATTCAGTTCAGCATTCATCCATGCATTAATGTGATCACATTCAGAAAAGGAGAGCTAGTCGACCTCTCCTTGCGTGAGTGTCACGAGGACGGGGTTAGGTACTCCACACTCATAGGGGTTATTGTTTGCTGGGGAGATTGGCCGATACTCCCTCGTGCGTGTTGCTGGATCTCACGTACGTAGGGCCACTATGTGTAACTATTTTTTAGAAAAGTTATTTTTTAAAAAATACTTAGTTTTCACCTTAAGTTTCAGTTATCAGTTATAGACTCAGTTTTCATGTTTTCAGTTATCGGCTTATAGTTCAGCTCATAGTTTCAGGTTTTAGCTCATTTCGTGTTTATAAATTTTGTTGATATGATATTATGTGTAACCGCTTCCTTTCATATTATGATTTTTCCCAGAAGGTTTGGCTCTGCCTTTTTAGGAGGTAGCCTATGAGATTTACTGGATATCCTTCGGTAGTACTTAGCCTGTTTGAGTCTGCCACGTCATGTGACAGGTATTAAGATTGTAGGTGACAAGATACGTGGCTAGAGACAAATTTTGCAGACTCAGTTGGCGGGCCCGTAGATTCTTCGCAGTGGTGTTGATGTCCTTTCTAGATTTTTAATTATTGTTTGACTTTCATATCATTCTCGGGTAATGCCTCATCGACTAATGTATTCAGACTTACAGTTAGAGGTTCATGACTTTACTAGTGGATTCAGTTGTCAAGCATATTAACATTAATAGTAGAATTTAGTTTTCAGATGATTATTATCTTAAGACTTATATATGAATTTCTTAGATATTTTGTACAACTTACATGTTCAGTTAATTAGAATAAGGCTTGCTCGATAAAGTAAGGTAGGTCGAGCGTCATCACGTCCCACCGCAGTTTGGGAGCGCGATAAGTTGGTATCAAAGTCACTCCGCGTGCAACCTTGAAGGGTGGTTGTCACGACCCAAAATCCCACCACAGGCGTCGTGATGGCACTTAGTCTCTAAGACTAGATAAGCCGATTACAATTAAAATTCAAGCCTTTTTTTTTAATAAAGATATAATTTAATACACGTATCGAAACCAACAGCGAAAATAATTTTAAAAACCTCCCAAGACTGATAATACTGAGTCACGAACTCTAACTGAATTTATGAAATGATCTCAAGGATCGAATATACAATACTGTTCGAATAATAATTAACAGTACAATAAAATGGAAAGACTCCAAGGGATTGCGACAACCAAGCAGCTCTATCTTGGATCCTTGCGATCAACACACTAACTCTGCCCGAGTCCGATATCTCCAATACCTGGCTCTGCACAAAAATGTGCAAAAATATAGTACGAGTATACCACGGTCGGTACCCAGTAAGTATCAAGACTAACCTCGGTGAAGTAGTGAAGAGTATAATCAAGACACTCACTAATCATTTAACCTGTGT
>AWOL01S0023198.1:53365-76330 GCA_000715115.1 Nicotiana otophora | reverse complement strand
CACGATCCATAGATGCATCTATCATGTCGAGGCGTTCGGTCCACTCCACAAGAAAGGAGGATATTTTCTTATGTACCTCCGGAATGAGAGTATATTTATTATAAGATAAATTCAGGAGGAAGAACAATTTCTCTTAACAATTAATTAATTTAAACGGAAAATTTAAGCATATGAGATTTTCATCCTTTAATATCTTCCCTAACAATTTACAATATATATATATATATATATATATATATATATATATATATATCAAATAATTTAATTAAGTAAAAACTATAATTTATACAAGTAATTCATGCTTTTGAGTCTTAAACTACCCCGACTTTAGTATTAATAGTAGCTACGCATGGACTCTCATCACCTCGTGCGTACGTAGCCCCCATAATTAGCAATAATTATTTAATTTAATCACCTATGGGGTAAATTTCCCCCTCACAAGATTAGACAAGAGACTTACCTCAATTTGCTCCAATTTAATCCACTAGAAAGCCCTTTCCTTGATTATCCAACTTTGATTGGCTCGAAGCTAACCAAAAATAATTCGATACAATCACTAAAATTTATATGAATCAATTCTATAAGAAAATACTACATTTTCAATAAAAATCCCGAAATTAATTAAATATTCGTCCGTGGGGCCCACATCTCGAAATCCGACGAAAGTTACGAAATCAGACAACTCATTCAATTATGCGTCCAACCATACCAGTTTCACTCAAATCCGACTCCGAATCGATACCAAAATCTCAAAAATTCGTTTCTATGAGATTTCTAAACATTTCACAAATTTCAATCTCAAAACACTAATTAAATGGTGAAAACAATGATATATTTGTGTATATAGACCAAATCCGAGTTAGAATCACTTACCCAATGTATTTCCTTGAAAATCTGACAAAAGTCGCCTCTGCTCAAGCTCAAGTTCGTCAAAAATGGCAAAAGGGATGAATGCCCTCTTTTATAAATCTGCCCAGCCAGCCTTCGGAATGGGCCTTGATCGTGGCTTCGACCATGGCCCTCGAGCCTAAGCCTCAATCGTGGCTTCGATCACAGGCTCGAACCTGGACTTCGGCCATGGCCTCGATTATGGCATTGAGCCTGGCCCTTCGATCATGGCCTCGATCCTAGCATCAAGCCTGAGCCTTCGATCATGGCATAGCGCCTGGGCCTTCAATCATGGCATCGATCATGGCATTGAGCTTGGGCCTTCGATTGTGGCTTCGATCACAAGCTCGAGCCTGAGCCTCGTCAACCCTGGGCTCGATACCTAGGCTCGATATCTGGGTTCGATATCTGGGCTCGATCACAGCCCAGAATATCCAACAGAAGAGGAAAAATTGCAGCAGCTTTTTAAGTTCAAACTTTGATCCGTTAACCATCCGAAACTCTCCCGAGGCCCTCGGGACCTCAACCAAATATTTCAACAAGTTCTAAAACATCATACAAACTTATTTAAAACCTCAAATCACATAAAACTATGCTAAAACCACAAATTATCCTCCAATTCAAGCTTAATAAAACTTGAAATTTCCAATTTCTACATTCGATATCGAAACCTATCAAATCAAGTCCGATTGACTTCAAAATTTGCATACAAGTCATAAATGACATACGGAGCTATGACAATTTTCGGAACTGGATTCCAACTCCGATATAAAAAAGTCAACTTGTCACGACTCAAAATCCAACCAGTCATGATGGCACCTAACCCAACCCGTTAGGTAAGCCAATTACCAACTATCCAATTCCAATAATAATTTTTAAAGCAATTTAAGTGAATAAAGGTCTTAATATTATATAATCCCCAAGAATTGGTAGTACAAATCATGAGCTTATAAGAATAGAGTTTACAAAGCTGAAATGAAATAAATACATAGTCTGTTTGAATAGTACATAAACAGGGCTTTTATAAATCTAAGGCTACCATGAATAAGAGGCAGCTACAACAGGAACGCAGGTACATCTTCAAATCCCGCAACCATCGAGCACAGCAACAACAACAGCCAACATCTGTACGCAATGTCCAGAAGTGTAGTATCAGTACAACCGACCCCATGTACTGAGTAAGTAACAAACCTACCCTTAGATTGAAAGTAGTGACGAGCTTTTACCAAGGTCGTGTCCAAAATCACTAGTCCACAACAATCCATAACAACATAAAGCAAATAATACTCGAAGTAACTCAGAGATAAAATGCTTACCCAAATCATGATTTCAAAAATAATAGTTCTTCTTTTCAAATACATCAGTGAAAACCCAAATCGTTTGCCGAAGTTGTCAAAAAAATGAACAAGTTTGAAAACAATAATTTTTCCCAAAAATTCTTTCAATAATAAATGAGATGTTTCATTTTCCTTCTAGATAACCCGTGTAAAAAGAACAAATGCATCACTATGCCCATCCGTCAAAATGTGTGAGAAATCATGAATGATGTGATGCAGTACCACATGAGAGAAATACGTCTCTATGCCTTTATGTCATGTGTGCATGCCAATGCGAGGCAACTCAGTTGTAAAATCATAAACAGCCCCTCGGGCTTACCTCACAATCACTCGTAAACAGCCCCTCGGGCATACCTCACAATCACTCGTAAACAGCCCCTCGGGAATACCTCACAATCACTCATGCCTCCCAGTCACTCATCATTCGGCACTTGACACTCAGTAGGTACATGCGCTCACTGGGGGTGTGTATAGACATTCGGAGGGGCTCCTTCAGCCCAAGCGCTATGATCTGCACGGACAACTCACGTGCTGCATGGACAACTCACGTGCTATAATAATAAAGTCTGTTGCAGGCGGGCAGCCTCGATCCACACTCATCCTCACAATTAGGCCCTCGGCCTCACTCAGTCATTAATCTCTCTAGTCTCTCGGGCTCACAATGTCATGAAAAATAGCCCAAAAATAATGATATGCTATGAAATGAATATGACTAAGTATGAATTTTAAATTTAACACAATAATTCACAGCAATATGACTTCTGTGGGTCCTAATAATATTGGCACATAGCCTCAACATGATTTTTAATATGCTTTTCAGCTCAATTTCTTTAACTCATAAAACCGCATGAAAAATGCCAAGATTATTTAACTACAAAATTTCACATAAACAATTATGTCACAATTTCTATAGTGCACGCCCACACGCCCGTCACCTAGCATGTGCGTCACCTCCCAACAAGTCACGAAATACATATATTTAGGGTTCATACCCTCAACTTCAAGATTAGAAGAGTTACTTATCTCGAACGAGTCGAATCCAATGTCGAGCAAGCTAAACAATGCTACAGAAATCCCATTACGTGCGTATCAGCACCCGAACGGCTCGAATCTACCACAATTAATTTGATTTAGTCCCCACAATTTATAGGAATTAATTCCATATCAAAATACTAATATTTTCTACAAAATCCAAAATTACGCCCCAAAAATCACCCGTGGGGCCCACATCTCGAAATCTGACGAAACTCACAAAATAGGATAACCCATACAATTACAAGTTCAACCATACTAATTTCACTCAAATCCGAATCCAAATCGGTAATCAAACTTGAAAAATTCGATTTGTGACATTATAGAAATTTTCTTCTATTTCTCTTGAAGATTCAATAATCTTACACCAAAAGGAAGATTAATTCATGGACTATAAACACAAGGGAGTTAAGAACACTTACCCCAAGTTGTGTGAAAAATTTTCCTTCCAAAATCGCCCAAACCGAGCTCCAAAATGTCCAAAATGAGAAAAGATCTCGGAACCCTCGTTTGTAACACTGCCCAGGCATTTCCACACCTACGGTGCCTGGGCTCGCACCTACACATCCGCTTTTACGGATGAAAATGCGCGCCTGCGGAAACAACCAGCCTTCCAAAACCTCGCATCTGTAGCCCTCTCTCGCATCTGCGGGCTCGCAGATGCGCATTCCCCTTCGCATATGTGGTCGCCTCACGCCAGCCCCAGTCCGCTTCTGCGCCAACACCTTCGCACCTGCGACCTCGCAGATGCGGGAAAATTCTCGCACCTGCAAGCACTGCCCAGTTCCACTCTTGGTCTCTTCTGCGACGGATTTCGTGCACGTGCGGCTTCGCACCTGCGATCAAAAGCTTCGCAGGTGCGATCACACCAGTAGACAACAATTCCAGCATTTCCTTAAGTCCAAATTTGATCCGTTAACCATTCGAAACTCGCCTGAGTCGCTCGGGACCCCATCCAAATACACCAACAAGTTCTAGAACACACCACAGACCTACTCGAGGCCTCAAATAACATCAAGCAACCTCAAAAATACGAACTACACACGGATTCAAGCCTAATAAATTTTGAAATATCCAAATTCTACATCTTTTGCCGAAACACATCAAATCAATCCGGAATGACTTCAAATTTTGCACACAAGTCACATTTTACATTACAGACTTATTTAGATTTCCATAATTGGAGTACGACCCCGATATCAAAAAGTCAAACCCCTCGTCAAACTTCCCAAAAATTCAGCTTTTGGCAATTCAAGCCAAATTCCACTACGGACCTCCAAATAAGTTTTCGGACATGCTCCTAAGTCCAAAATCACCATACAGAGCTATTGAAATCATCAAAACTCCATTCTGGGTTGTTTACACATAAGTCGACATCCGGTCACTATATTAACTTAAGCTTTAAACCTTGGAACTAAGTGTTCCAATTAATTCCAAAACCTCACCGGACCCGAACCATTTACCTCGCCAATTCACACAACAACTGTATAGTACAATTTGAGCAGTAAATGGGAAAACATGATTGTAATACTTAAAACGACCGGCCGGGTCATTACATTCTCCCCCATTTAAACATATGTTCGTCCTCGAACGTGCCAAGAGTTGTTTCTAAGCCATCAAATCACTATTCCATCTTATCATACACGTACTCGGGGTTGAACCCACGTCACCCTATTCCATATAGTCTTGACAACACAATACAACTGAAATCATTGATTTAACTTTAGCCCATAAACCTTGGAATTTAATTTCCAATCTTTAGAATTTCTTTCAGACACGAATGTTATATTTACACACTGTATGAGTTTGAACAAGCTGTATCAAGCCATAACCATCACCATAACCACAGACATAATCACCTAACATATTACACAACTCGCATGCTCGTAGCACCATTCCTGATCACAGTGACTACTTGTCACGACACAAAATTCAACTAGTCGTGATGACACCTAACCCAACCCGCTAAGAAAGTCAACTTTCAATTATCCAATTATAATATCAATTATTTAAAAGAGAATATCTAAAACCAATACATTTCCCCAAGAACTGGTAGTACAGATCGTGAGCTTGTAAGAATAGAGTATACAAAGTGGAAATGAAATAAATACATAGTCTATGTGAATAATACATTAACAGAGCTTTTATAAATCTAAGGCTACCCTGAACAAGAGGCAGCTACAACAGGAACGCAGGTACATCATCAAGTCCGGCAACCATCAAACACAGCCACAACGACAATAAATATCTGCATGCAATGTGCAGAAATGCAATATCAGTACAACCGATCCCATGTACTGAGTAAGTAACAAACCTAGCCTTAGGTTGAAAGTAGTGACGAGCTTCTACCAAGGTCAGAGTCCAAGTTCCATAACCAACAATAGTTCATAGCAATATTAAACAAGTAATACCAGAAGTAACTCAAGAATAAATGCTCAGCTAAATCATGACTTCTGAAAATAGTTCTGCCTTTCAAGTACATCAATGAAAACCCGAATCGTTTACCAAAGTTACCAAAAATATGAATAAGTTTGAAAACAGTAATTTTTCCAAAATACTTTCAGTAATAAATAAAATATTTCATTTTCCTTCCCAAATAACCAGTGTAAAAAAAATGCATCACTATGCCCATCTGTCAACATGTGTGAGAAAACATGAATAATGTGATACCGTACAACATGAGGAAAATACATCTCTATGCATATATGTCATGTGTGCATGTCAATTCAATGTATCTTAGAGATTGCACTCATGTACTCACACTCTCAGAGTAATCAATCTCATTGTCTCGCATTCTCTCTCTCTGTGCTCAGCACAATCAATCACTCAATGCTATACAATACCTGCTGCGGCGTGTAACCCGATCCCTGTTTATAGTCGACTGTGCTCACTGGGGGTGTGTACAGACTCATGAAGGGCTCCTACAGCCCAAGCGCTATAAGCACGGACAACTCACATGCTGTACTGACAACTCACGTGCTGCACGAACAACTCACGTGCTATAATATCATATCGGGATCCGCACGGATAACTCACGTGCTGCACAGACAACTCACGTGCTATAATAATATCTTGATCCGCACGGCCAACTCACGTGTTATAATAATATCTGGATCTACACGGCCAACTAGCGTGCTGCACGGCCAACTCACGTGCAATAGTATAGTATATAGATTCGCACGGCCAACTCACGTGCAATAGTATAATACATATAAAGCCAACATGGCCGTTGCGGCGTGCTGCCCAATCCCAAACAATATCCTCACAATCAGGCCCTCGGCCTCCCTCAGTCATCAATCTCTCCAGTCTCTCTTTCATGGGCTCACAATGTCATGAGAATAGCCCAAAATGATGATATGATATATCAGTAAATAACAACAGAGACTGAGATATGATATGCAATGAAATGAATATGACTGAATATGAATTTTAAATTTAAAAATAAATATTTCACAACAATATGACCTATGTGGGTCTCAATAATACTGGCACATAGCCTCAACATGATTTTTAATATGCTTTTCTGCTCAATTTCTTTAAATCATAAAATTACATGGAAAATGCCAAGATCATTTAACTACAAAATTCCACAGAAACAATTATGTCACAATTTCTATAGTGCACGCCCACATGCCCATCACCTAGCATGTGCGTCACCTCCCAACAATTTATGAAATACATATATTTAGGGTTCATTCCCTCAAATCCAAGATTAGAAGAGTTACTTTCCTCGAACGCGGCGAACCCAACATCGAGCAAGCTAATCAATACTTAGAAATTCCATTCCGCACGTGTCCACCTCTGAATGCCTTCTTGTCTCCTCAATTCAATGCTAACGATCCGAAACTGAAATTCACACCTTAATGTTACTACAACGATCTACTATACTAAGCAACTTCAATCTACAATATCAACATCCATTGGGACCAACATTAGTAACAAATTCCATAGTTTAGGCTATTTAGACAATTTACCAAACACCTAGTGGGCATACATTTATACATTTTTTAACCATAGAAATAGTTCTTCCAACTACCATAATTTACCAACAATTCATCCCACCATCATTATTTAACAACTTATAATCCTAACATCACATGTGTGACTAACCATTCTCACCCAACCTACAAAATTCCATCAAATAATCTCCTTTCAATCTCTATAATGGTTATGTATTTAAATTGGGAACTTATGGCTTTCAATCACCATACCATGAGTTCCTACACTTAATTCATACTCATATTCCCATAATATATTCATACATGCAAGTATAAGTGTGTAGGATTACCTTTTGGAAGAAATCTTGCAAAACCTTCCTTTGAGTTCTTCAAGAAATTTCTTGAAGATCTATGTATTTTATCTGTAGATTTCATCAATACTAGTGTACAAATGATAGAATTTCACACTAAAATAATGGGAATTGCTCACCTTGAAGAAGAGGGGAGTTGGTGGTCTTGAGAGAGTGGAGAAGAGATCCAAAATTCGTCCTAATGAAATTGGAAAAATGAACCCCGAAATTGTTTTGTATTTATAGGCCCAGATTTCTGGGTTTCGGATGCTGCCATGGATGCTTCGCATCCTCACTTCACTCCACTTTGAAGTTCGGATGCGGACCTGGATGCTATGGCAGCACTTCACTGCCAACCATTCTTTCGGACGCGGCCCCGGATGCTTCACATCCACAGACTCCTCTGCTAGCCTTTGGTAATTTGGTCATAACTTCTTATAGGAATGTCCAAATGACGAACGGTTTGAAGTGTTAGAAACTAGACTCGAATACCTTTAATATTATAGGTCATACATCACATAAATCCTTATATATATATATATATATATATATGTAGATATGCTCGTCCAAAGTTTGGTCTTGTGCGTACTCATTTGGAACTTTAGTCTATCATGAAATTTCTAACTTGACTTGGACTCAGGGCTCTCCTTAGACCCCACATCACTTATAATATGTCTCATACACTTATTATCATATCCAATTGATATCCATTATATTAATAGTCATTGTCTGCACACAAAATAATATAATGAGCGCACATCAATTTTCTTTCTAGCGCTCAAGTACTTTAAAATTTTCCGGGGTATTACATTCTCCCCCACTTAAAAACATTCGTCCTCGAATGTTTCACAAGTCACTTCTACCTCCAACCATTATACATGGGCACTTATGACTACATCAATCTCATACTTCCTTCCCCAAATTTTAACTTACTTATTGCCCTTAAAATGTGGCTATCTTTACAAATTCATGAAACTTTAGGCAGAATTTCCCCTGTAACTGGGCCTATCCACCTGTCAGATAATCACCAACATCAACCTATCAACACATCCACAACTTGACAAAATATCATCATGTATATCAACATCACAAATCTCATCATTATATACATTATATTATCAAGAGTGATATCTGGACATGAGCTGCACATATTTAAATCATAACACGTAGAAAGTACCTTTCAAATTACAATTCATTTGACTATACACTCAAGTAAGAACATTTTATTTCCTTAACACTTTTGGCCCTCAAGGTGGCCTCCTCGACTTACCGACTTCGCCATAACACATTCATGGAGGCAATATCAATCCCAGACTTTTCTAACAAGGATAGCAAATAGTTGCCACTCATAATCCAATTATCCATTAACTTCACCTTCTTAGACATAGACACATGAAACACCGGGTACATGAATAATAATAATAGGGAGACATCATACTCATAGTTTGGCATATTCCCTTCATGATTTTATAAAGCATAATGTGACTACACATACTTTACCCTTATTAGAAATTCACATAACATCCTCACAGAGAAAATATTGAGAATAACCCGTTCACTTTCTTCAACTCTAAATCTCTACGCCGAACACCCGAACTAAACCTTTGGCGACCTCCAACAATTACTCTAAGATGTTCTAGTATGAAAATGACCATAAAATGTTCTATCCAATATATATTTGATCGCGGGGTGATGCTTCTTCTTTGACATGTTTGAACCTTCAAATCACTATTTCACCTTATCATGCATGCATACCCGAGATGATCCCACATCACCCTATCACATATAGGCCTGACGACACCACATAATTAAAAATTACTAATTTAGCCTTAGCCCATAAACCTTGGAATCCAATTTCCAACATCCAAAAACTTTTTTTCAAGACCCGAATTTCACATCTACACACTGTATAGATTTGAGGAAGCTGTATTAAGCTTTAACCATCACCTCAAATATAATCACACAACATACTATACAATTCGCATTTTCGCAGCATCATTCCCGATCATAGTAACTATTCAAAACCAGCCAAGTATTAGTATGAAACCCACTTTCCATAAAACCTCGTTCCAAAACCTTTGTACACTGCCGATGTTATTCTCCCAAATATACCGTAATCAAATTTGATAGTACTCATTCTAGGTCCAATGATCTCATCTCATTAAACCTAACCACTTTATTGACACTCAACCCTAACATTTCCAACCAACTCCTCAAATTTCGTGACCTTCCATTCAAGACTGAACTACCACCTTGCAAATGTAAGTCTTAATCCCGCACAACACACCACATCTATTATGCCATCATGTGACAAGCACAAGAATCTCATTATCAACTTTGAGTCACCAGCAAATTACATACCCGATTAGTTAAAAACCTTCCCTTTGCTCCCTTCCAGGAGAAAATCACAATACATAATATATTCCTCACACCGATAGAGAATATCCGGTTCAAACCATCAAGAACACTTTGAATTCCATTCGCACATAACCAAGCTATCAGAATTGAATCTTTCTAACTCGACCAAGCCACTCGTGTCACCAAATCCTAGAGTATTGCCACGAAACACTTGTAAGACCTCGTTATAAGACATCCTAACTTAGAACCACAATGCCCTAAGGCCTATAAGCTGTTGTATTCCTTCTTAAGCACCCTATAAGTACCACCACCGAGGCACCCATTCTGAAGAGGCCTTATGTGAACTTAACATTGTTCTTTTACCTTTCTTATACTAGAATGTAGAATCCATAGTCATACAGAATTGCCGCAAGTCCCGACACCATCAAATGCAAATCTTAGATTGTATCCTTACACAAGTCCGAATTTTTTTTTCAATTGCTATATATATATCTCGGACCCATTAGAACATTCTCAGGAGTCACCCACTCGGCTCAAAATTGAATTGCACCGCCCAAACGGGCCAAAAGATACATGCCCCATTAGCAAAACAACACTCAAAGAAATAACCCTTCCTTAACACGACTGGCCAAATTCATATTCCATGCGCATTACATTCTTTGCAATTTACAACTTAATCATTCCATGCTTTTTCATATTTTCATAAGTGCATTACATCCCGTATTCAGGAAATTTCCGTACTCGAGTCATCCTCGATCTCAGCCTTTGCAGTCATAACTGCTCCACAAGTATGTCTCGGACAAAAACTTAATTTAACCTATAACCATGAAATTGAATTGTCAATAGCAGGCTCCCCCACTTAGCTCGAAGCCGTAGAATAAAACATTTGATAACTCACAATACCCATACCATATTACTGCCATGATACTGCAGCCAGTTCAATGAAAATTCTTCTCAAGCTCATGCAACACCAATCATAAAATACTTCAATCATCCGCTAAGCTCGCATTTATTCTCTTAACAGTCAAGTCAACTTTCTCACCCAGATTCAAATTCAAATCTCAACACATACACTCTGTTGGTAGAAAGGAAACTCTCCACTCAACATTATAAGGATCACACATCCGTAAATTACCCCGCAGGTGATAACCCGCCTGCTTGGCCTCAAACTGGCATCTTTCTATACTTTATTATTTACAGCCACAACTACTACGTAATCACTTAACCTTCTTGAGTACAAACTCATTGACAAGACATGAGAATTTAATTTGTCCCACAATTTAACAACGTGAAAGATCCTTCAATACACTCACAACTCGAGACTATACGTCCAATCAAGATAGAAATCAAGTACCTAATAGCAAACTCTTGAGTCACATGTAAACTTTATTCGTCACATTCAACACATCTAAACACATCTCGCAGTCACATCATACATATCATATAGCCATTCAACCGCTCATCGAGCCATAAATTTTCCACTCATAGGGATACTACTAGACATATGAGTCCAAATGTACAAGTCACAACAGAAGCTACCGAGCCTAAGCTACGGTTCAACCATGGCCTCAAGTCCTCCAGACTGGCCCATCACCAAAACACATAATACATATCTCGAACCTCGTTCTTAGAATCACAAGCCAGCGATGCACAACCGATATTGAGCGCTCATGTGCGCATACGAATGCGTGGAAGGAATTCAAAGAGTTATGTCTCAAACTGAATAAATTTTGCACGATAGGGAAAGAAAGATGGGAAGTATATATCCTAAATGCCCTGTAGCCTCTCGAAGATAAGTATGGACGTCATCATACCGACCTGCAAGACTCTACTAGACACTTGCTCATGACTTGTAGAACCTATGAACCTAGAGCTTTAATACCACCTTGTCACGACCCAAAATCCAACTAGTCGTGATGGCACCTAACCCAACCCGCTAGGTAAGCCAATTTTCAATTATCCAATTACAATAAAAATTATTTAAAAGAGAATATATAAAACCAGTACATTTTCCCAAGAACCGGTAGTACAAATCATGAGCTTCTAAGAATAAAGTATACAAAGCGAAAATGAAATAAATGCATAGTCTGTTTGAATAATACATAAATAGAGCTTTTATAAATCTAAGGCTACCCTGAACAAGAGGCAGTTAACAGGAACGCAGGTACATCTTCAAATCCGGCAACCATCGAACACAGCCACAACAACAACCAATATCTGCACGTAATGTGCAGAAATGCAGTATCAGTACAACCGACCCCACTAACTGAGTAAATAACAAACCTAGCCTTAGGTTGAAAGTAGTGATGAGCTTCTACCAAGGTCAGAGTCCAACTTCCATAACCAACAATAGTTCATAACAATATTAAACAAGTAATACCAGAAGTAACTCAAGAATAAATACTCACCTAAATCATGACTTCTGAAAATAGTTCTTCCTTTCAAATACATCAATGAAAACCCGAATAGTTTACCGAAGTTACTAAAATATGAATAACTTTGAAAACAATAATTTTTCCAAAATCCTTTCAATAATAAATAAAATATCTCATTTTCTTTCCCAGATAACCAGTGTAAACCAAATGCATCACTATGCCCATCTGTTAACATGTGTGAGAAATCATGAATAATGTGATACCGTACAGCATGAGGAAAACACATCTATATGCATATATGTCATGTGTGCATGTCAATGCAATGTATCTCAGAGATTGCACTCATATACTCACACTCTCAAAGTACTCAATCTCATTGTCTCGCATTCTCTCTCCCTGTGCTCAGCACACTCAATCACTCAACGCTATACAATACCTGCTGCGGCGTGCAGCCCGATCCCTGTTTATAGTCGACTGCGCTCACTGGGGGTGTGTACAGACTCATGAGGGGCTCCTACAGCCCAAATGCTATAAGCACGGACAACTCACATGCTGCACGGACAACTCATGTGCTGCACGGACAACTCACGTGCTATAATATCATATCTGGATCCTCACGAACAATTCATATGCTGTACGGACAACTCACGTGGTATAATAATATCTGGATTCGCACGGCCAACTCATGTGCTGAACGGATAACTCACGTGCAATAGTATAATATATAGATACAGACGGCCAACTCACGTGCAATAGTATAATATATATAAAGCCAACATGGCCTGTTGCGGCGTGCAGCCCGATCCCAAAAAATATCCTCACAATCAGGCCCTCGGCCTCCCTCAGTCATCAATCTCTCCAGTCTCTCTTTCACGGGCTCACAATGTCATGAGAATATCCCAAAATGATGATATGATATATCAATAAATAACAACAGAGACTGAGATATGATATGCAATGAAATGAATATGACTGAATATGAATTTTAAATTTAAAAATAAATATTTCACAACAATATGACCTATGTGGGTCCCAATAATACTGGCACATAGCCTCAATATGATTTTTAATATGCTTTTCAGCTCAATTTCTTTAACTCATAAAATTACATGGAAAATGCCAAGATCAGTTAACTACAAAATTCCACAGAAACAATTATGTCACAATTTCTATAGTGTACGCCCACACGCCTGTCACCTAGCATTTGCGTCACCTCCCAACAATTTACGAAATACATATATTCAGGGTTCATACCCTCAACTCCAAGATTAGAAGAGTTACTTACCTCGAACAAGGCGAACCCAACGTCGAGCAAGCTAATCAATACTTAGGAAATTCCATTCCGCGCGTGTCCACCTCTGAATGCCTTCTTGTCTCCTCAATTCAATGCCAACGATCCGAAACTGAAATTCACCCCTTAATATTACCACAACGATCTACTATACTAAGCAACATTAATCTACAATATCAACATCCATTGGGACCAACATTAGTAACAAATTCCATAGTTTAGGCCATTTAGACAATTTACCAAACACCTAGTGGGCATACATTTATACATTTCTTAACCATAGAAATAGTTCTTCCAACTACAATAATTTACCAACAATTCATACCACCATCATTATTTAACAACTTATAATCCTAACATCACATGTGTGACCAACCATTCTCACCCAACCAACAAAATTCCATCAAATAATCTCCTTTCAATCTCTATAATGGTTATGTATTTAAATTGGGAACTTATGGCTTCCAATCACCATACCATGAGTTCCTATACTTAATTCATACTCATATTCCCATAATATATTCATATATGTAAGTATAAGGGTGCAGGATTACCTTTTGGAAGAAATCTTGCAAAACCTTCCTTTGAGTTCTTCAAGAAATTTCTTGAAGATCTATGTATTTTATGTATGGATTTCATTAATACTATTGTAGAAATGATAGAATTTCACACTAAAATAATGGGAATTGCTTACCTTGAAGAAGAGGGGAGTTGGTGGTCTTGAGAGAGTGGAGAAGAGATCCAAAATTCGTCCAAATGAAATGGGGAAAATGAACCTCGAAATTGTTTTGTATTTATAGGCTCAGATTTCTGGGTTTCGGATGCTGCCATGGATGCTTCGCATCCCCACTTCACTCCACTTTGAAGTTCGGATGCGGACCTAGATGCTATGGCAGCACTTCACTGCCAGCCTTTCTTTTGGACGCGGCCTCGGATGCTTCACATCCGCAGACTCCTCTGCTAGCCTTTGGTAATTTGGTCATAACTTCTTATAGGAATGTCCAAAAGACGAACGGTTTGAAGCGTTAGAAAATAGACTTAAAGACCTTTAATTTAACAGGTCATACATCACATAAATCCTTATATATATATATATATAAAATAGATATGCTCGTCCAAAGTTTGGTCTTGTGCGTACTCATTAGGAACTTTAGTCTATCATGAAATTTCCAACTTGACTTGGACTTAGGGCTCTCCTTAGACCCCACATCACTTATAATATGCCTCATACACTTATTATCATATCCAATTGATATCCATTATATTAATAGTCCTTGTATGTATACAAAATAATATAATGAGCGCACATCAACTTTCTTACTAGCGCTCAAGTACTTTAAAATTTTTTGGGGTATTACACTACTCCAAAACCAACCACATACTAGTATTAAACCCATATCGAACCAAATATCATCCCAAAACCTTCGTACACTGTTGATAATAAAAGAAACATGCGAAATTTCATGACTACTTACCAGATCAACAATTCACGAAGCTCTCTCGCCCAACTAGAACCATAATAACTTTCTGAGCCGACTTTCAATATTATCCTTCCGAACATACCGTAATCAAACCTGATAGTACCCATTCTAGGTCCAATGACCTTATATTACTAAACACAACCATTCCACAGACATGCCATACCAATATAACTAAGAGCCACAACCCGTGCCATCCGTGCGCCAATACGCAACAATTCAAATGTACTCAGTCATGGAAAATGACTCAAATATGAGAACTGCCCCGCCAGATAAACAAGTACCGCCACAAAGAAATGCTAAAAATCCAGCACATACCGTAGAACCATCACCCGATTCTAACACAAGGTTCATACCTTAACATAACTCCGCTGCAATGCGTGACCCCATCCAAACCTGGTCCATAATATATACCTCGAGCCACCCCGCTCAAAATCAATAACCACAGAGAGGCAAATGATAAAATGCCACACAAAACCTGAAAGAACCTAACCAATACACAATCGATCATGCAATACCCATATACTCATCTCGCTCAGATTCTGCCATAAGGCCCCCAATAGAACCGCACCATGTGTGCATACAACCAATGAATCACAACTCCTTGTAGCATAGAAGAGTAACTCACTGATCATTCCAGAACACGAATAAGCTCAACATCAATCTAATGGCACATCCCTAAACAATAGCAGTGTGGGGCCAACCAATCCGACTCGGTGTAGAATACACGTCCTAATTGGGCCTACCAATGAACCCCCAAATCAACTCTGGTTAACCACAAATAGATAAATAACCCTCCGATAATCCACAAAGACTGAGTCATAATATATAAGCTTCGGCCACGACTTCACAGTCCGCAGCCAGGAAACAATCTGCTCCTGACAACTCCCAGTCTCCAAATCCATAGAATACATGAATCACCATTTCTGATCCCATCTTTACCGCCCCGAATGTCTAACACATCTCTCATACATGATCATCCCATGAGGAATACTTCTCCATTCTTTCGTGCCATATAGCAACGACTTAAAATCAGCAGTCGATCAACTAGGAGAGTGTCGCAACACCTATGAAATATCCATAATTCAAAACATAGTGTGCCGTATGAAGTGTACACTCTACTCACGCAATACCAAATAGTTGTAGCATTTATCTAAACATTGAAAACCGTTCATGCCCTCTAAGAATTTATGACCTCCCCTTCAAAACTAAACTGTGACCTTGCACACGCAAACCTTAATCCCACACAACATACCACATCTATTATGCCATCATATGAAAAATACGAGAACCTTATAATCATTTTGAGTCACAAGTAGAATACATATCCGATCAGCCAGAAGCCTTCCATTTTCTCCCTTACATGAGGAAATCATAATACACAACATGTTCCTCAGGACGGTAGGACATTTTCATCTTAAACCATAATAGAAACCATCGATAACTCTTCGAAACCCATTTGCACATAACAAACCTAACAGAACTGAATTCCTCTAACTCAACCAAGTCACACAGGTTGCCAAATCCGAGATTATTGCCACCAAAACATCTGTAGAGCCTCACAACATCATAATCACCCAAAGAACCGATCATATCCATTACCATACTGATCCAACCTGCTACCATGTTGTCCTATTTCTCCGAGTCCCTTCCGAATCTGCCTTCAAATTGATACTTCTCCTTGCTAAAACACAACGATCTTTAACCACAACTCGCCCCACAACCTAGCATAGAACCACAACGCCCTACGGCCCATAAAAAACTATATTCTTCTTAAGCACCTTCAAAAATACTACAACTGTAACCCTTACCCTGAGAATACCTTATATGAATTTGAAATTGTTCTTCTTACCTTCCTTATACTAAAATGTAGAATCCCTAGTCATACAGAATTTTCGTAAGTCCAGGCACCATCAAATGTAAATATGAGGTTTTATCCATACACAAGTCCGGAAAAATTCTCAATTGCTATATTAAATTCTCAAACCCACTAGAATTTTCTCGGAAGTCACCCATTTTGCTCAAATCTAAATTGCATCGCCCAAATGGGCCAAAAGACACGTGCCCCATTGGCACAACAACACTCAAAGAAGTAACTCTACTTTAATACCCCCAATCAAATTCATACTCCGTGCGTACTATATATTTTAAAAATAACAACTCACTCATCCCATGATTTTCACATACTCATAAAGCGCAATATAACCCGTATCCAGATATTTCCTTACTCGAGTCATTTCTGAACTCCACCTCTGCAAGTCATCACTGATTCCCAAGTATACTTCAGACCAAAACAAAAAATCGACACATACCCATGAATTAATTTGTCCATAGCAGACTCCCTCACTTGGCTCAAAGCCATAAGTTAAAACACTCGATAACTCACAATTTCCATACTTTATTACTGCCATAATACTGCAGCCAGTTCAACAAAAATTCTTCTCAAGCTTATGCAACACCCACCATAAAATACCTCAATCATCCGCTAAGTTCGCATTTATTCTCGCGACAATCAAGTCAACCTTCTCATTCAGATTCAAATTCAAATCTCAACACATACGCCCTGTTGGTAGAAAAGAAACTCTCCACTCAACATTATAAGGAACATACCTATGTACATTACTCCGCAGGGGATAACCCACCTGCTTAGCCTCAAACTCGTATCTGGTTATATCTTTTCGTAGTCACAATTACTATGCAATCACTTAGTCAATCTAAGTCCAAACTCATTAACCAGACATGAGAATTTAATTTACCCCAAAATTTAACAATGTAAAAGATCCTTCAAAACATCCATACTCGAGACTGTACGTCACATCAAATCAAAAATCAAGCACCTAATGGCCTTCTCTTTACATTTCAAGGAAACACTTCTCGTTATGTTCAAATCGACTTAACACATCCCGTGGTCACATCATTCCCATCATACCGTCATTCCACCGCTCATCGCGTCACAAATTCCACTGTAGGGTCATCACCGGACATACGAGTCCAAATGTACAAGTTCTCACAATAGAACCTACCAAGCCTAAGCTGGAGTCTAACCCCGGCCTCAAGTCCTCCAGACTAGCCCATCACAAAACACGTAGTACATATCTCGAACCTCGTTCATAGAATTACAAGCCGACGATGCATAGCTGATACTGAGAGCTCATGTGCGCATACGAATACGTGGAAGGAATTCAAAGAGTTATGTCTCAAGCTGAATCAATCTCGCACGATAAGGAAAGAAAGATGGGAAGTATATATCTGAAATGCCCTGTAGCCTCTCGAAGATAAGTATGGACGTCATCATACGGATCTGCAAGACTCTACTAGACACTTGCTCGTGACTCGTAGAACCTATGAACCTAGAGCTCTGATACCACCTTGTCACGACTCAAACTCCAACCAGTCGTGATGGTACCTAACCCAACCCGTTAGGTAAGCCAATTACCAACTATCCAATTCCAATAATAATTTTTAAAGCAATTTAAGTGAATAAAGGTCTTAATCTTATACAATCCCCAAGAACTGCTAGTACAAATCATGAGCTACTAAGAATAGAGTTTACAAAGTTAAAATAAAATAAATACATAGTTTGTTTGAATAGTACATAAATAGAGCTTTTATAAATCTAAGACTACCATGAACAAGAGGTAGCAACAATAGGAATGCAGGTACATCTTCAAATCCCGCAACCATCGAGCATAGCAACAATATCAGCCAATATCTACACATAATGTGCAGAAGTGTAGTATCAGTACAACCGGCCCCATGTACTGAGTAAGTAACAAACTTAGCCTTAGGTTGAAAGTAGAGACGAGCTTCTACCAAGGTCGGGTCTAAAACTACTAGTCCACAACAGTCCATAACAACATAAAGCAAATAATACCAGAAGTAACTCAGAGATAAAATGCTCAGCCAAATCATGATTTCAAAATAAATAGTTCTTCCTTTCAAATACATCAGTAAAAACCCAATCGTTTGCCGAAGTTGTTAAAAAATGAACAAGTTTGAAAACAATAATGTTTCCCAAAAATCCTTTCAATAATAAATGAGATGTTTCATTTTCCTTCCAGATAACCCATATAAAAAAAAAGCAAATGCATCACTATGCCCATCCGTCAAAATGTGTGAGCAATCATGAATGATGTGATGCTGTACCGCATGAGAAAAATACGTCTCTATACCTGGATGTCATGTGTGCATGCCAATGCGATGCAACTCAGTGATAAAATCATAAACAGCCTATCGGGCTTACCTCACAATCACTCGTAAATAGCCCCTCGGGCATACCTCACAATCAATCGTAAACAGCCCCTCGGGCATACCTCACAATCACTCATGCCTCCCAGTCACTCATCACTCGGCACTCGACACTCAGTAGGTAACTGCGCTCACTGGGGGTGTGTACAGACTCCGGAGGGGCTCCTTCAGCCCAAGAGCTATCATCTGCACCGACAACTCACGTGTTGTACGGACAACTCACATGCTATACTAATAAAGTATGTTGCAGGCGGGCAGCCCCAATCCACACTCATCCTCACAATCAGGTCCTCGGACTCACTCAGTCATCAATCTCTCCAGTCTCTCCGGCTCACAATGTCATGAAAAATAACCCAAAAATGATGATATACAATGAAATGAATGTGACTGAGTATGAATTTTCAATTTAACACAATACTTCACAGCAATATGACTTTTGTAGGTCCCAATAATACTGGAACATAGCCTCAACATGATTTGTAATATGTTTTTCAGCTCAATTTCTTTAACTCATAAAACCGCATGGAAAATGCCAAGATTATTTAACTACAAAATTCCACATAAACAATTATTCCACAATTTCTATAGTGCACACCCACACGTCCGTCACCTAACAAGTGCGTCACCTCCCAACAATTCACGAAATACATATATTTAAGGTTCATGCCCTCAACTTCAAGATTAGAAGAGTTACTTACCTCGAACGAGTCGAATCCAATGTCGAGCAAGCTAAACAATGCTCCAGAAATCCCATTATGCGCGTATCAGCTCCCGAACGGCTCGAATCTACCACAATTAATTTGATTCAGTTCACACAATTTATAGGAATTAATTCCATATCAAAATACTAATATTTTCCATAAAATCCGAAATTACGCCCCAAAAATACTCGTGGGGCCCACATCTCGAAATCCGATGAAACTTACAAAATATGACAATCCATCCAATTACAAGTTCAACCATACTAATTTCACTCAAATCCGACTCCAAATCGGTATTCAAACTTGAAAAATTCGATTTGTGACATTATAGAAATTTTCTTTTATTTCTCTTGAAGATTCAATAATCTTACACCAAAATGAATATTAATTCATGGAATATAATCACAAAGGAGTTAAGAACACTTACCCCAAGTTGTGTGAAAAATTTCCCTTCCAAAATCGCCCAAACCGAGCTCCAACATGTCCAAAATGGGAAACAATCTCGGAACCCTCCTTTTTAACACTGCCCAGGCATTTTCGCACCTGCGGTGCCTGGGCTCGCACCTGCGCATCCGCTTTTGCAGACGAAAATGCGCGCCTGCGAAAACATCCAGCCTTCCAAAAACGCGCATCTGCGGCCCTTTCTAGCATCTGCTGGCTCGCAGATGCGCACTCCCCTTAGCACATGCGGTCGCCTCACACCAGCCCCAGCCCGCTTCTGCGCTAACACCTTCGCACCTGCGAACTCGCAGATGCGGGAAAATTCTCGCACCTACGAGCACTGCCCAGTTCCACTCTTAATCGCTTCTACGACTGATTTTGCGCACGTGCGGCTTCGCACCTGCGATCAAAAGCTTCGCAGGTGCGATCACACTAGTAGGCAGCAACTCCAACATTTCCTTAAGTCCAAATTTGATCTGTTAACCATCCGGAACTCGCCCGAGCCACTTGAGACCCCGTACAAATACACCAACAAGTCCTAAAACACACCACGGACCTACTCGAGGCCTCAAATCATATCAAACAACTTCAAACAATACGAACTACATACGGATTCAAGCCTAATAAATTTTTGAAATTTGCAAATTCTACATCTTGTGCCGAAACACATCAAATCAATCCGGAATGACTTTAAATTTTGTACACAAGTCACATTTCACATTACAGACTTATTCCAATTTCCAGAATCAGATTCGGACCCCGATATCAAAAAGTCAAACACCTGATCAAACTTCCCAAAAATTCAGCTTTCGGCAATTCAAGCCAAATTCTACTACGGACCTCCAAATAATTTTTCGGACATGCTCCTAAGTCTAAAAGCACCATACAGAGATATTGGAATCATCAAAACTCCATTCCGGGGTCGTTTACACATAAGTCGACATCCGGTCACTATTTTAACTTAAGCTTTAAACCTTGGAACTAAGTATTCCAATTCATTCCAAAACCTCACCGGACCCGAACCATTTACTCCGGAAATTCACACAACAACTATATAGTATATTTTGAGCAGTAAATGGGAAAATGGGGTTGTAATACTCAAAACGACCGGTCGGGTCATTACACAACTCCCCGGTCAAACTTCCAAACTTAAATTCCTATTTTTGCCATTTCAAGCCTAATTTAACTACAGACTTCCAAATAAAATTTTGATTATGCTCCTAAGTCCACAATTACCATACAGAGCTGTTGGAATCATCAAAATTCTATTCCGGGGTCGTTTGCACATAATTCGACATTCGGTCATTATTTGAACTTAAACTTTTAAAGTTTTTATCAAAATTCCATATCTCGGGTTAGGTACCTCGGAATTTGATTCCGGGCATACGCCCAAGTCCCAAATTACGATACGGACCTACCATAACTATCAAAATACTGATCTGAGTTCATTTGCTCAAAATATTGACAAACGTCAAACTTGGCCTTTTAAAGCCAACTTAAGGAACCAAGTGTTACGATTTCAACCTAAACACTTCTAAATCCCAAACCAACCATCCTCGCAAGTCATAAATCATTAAAAATATATACGGGAAGTTTTATGTTTGGAAACGGGGTTCTAAAAGTCAAAATGACCGGTTGAGTCAGTACACCACGCATCAGAAATATCTAGCGAAACTGTGATGACCCAAAAGGTCATCCTATGTTTTAGAAATCGAATTTGCGCTCTTAAGCCTTAAAAATCTTATTTTTACCCTCCGTTATTTGCATGCACATTCCGGGCAGGTTTCCAGAAAGCTTTTATGTTGAAAACTAATGAAAATAAGAATTTTTGCCTTAAAAAGTTGATTTTAGTTGACTTCAGTCAACATTTTTGGTAAATGGGACCGTAGGTCCATATCGAATTATGGGACTTGGGCGTATTCCCGAAATCGAATTTGGAGGTCCCTAGCTTGAGTTATGAATTTTTGATGAAAATTAAAAGTTTGGAAATTATTTATTTTTAAGAATTGATTGATATTTGGCATTGTTAGTATCGAGTCTGTATTTTAGTTCCGGAGCCCGGTACAGGTTCATTATGATATTTAATACATGTCTGTGAAATGTGGTGAGAAACGGAGTTGATTTGACGTGATTCGGACATCCAGTTGAGAAAATAGAAATTTTAAGGTGTTCTTGAGAATTTCATTTGAATTGGTGCTTAATTTAGAGTTCTAGGTGTTAGTTTGGAGATTTGATTGCGCCATTAGGTATGTATGATGTTTTTAGACTTGTGTGCATGTTTGGTTTGGAGCCCCGAGGGCTCGGGTGAGTTTCAGATAGGCCACGGGATGTTTTGGACTTGGAAACAATTCTGGTTTTCTGCAGATTCTGGTGTCTGTCATATCCTTCTTCGCATTCGCGAAGGTCCTCTCGCGAACGTGAAGAGTAACTTGATGAGGCTGAGACTTCTTCTTCGTGAATGCGAAGGGCTAGTCGCGAACGCAAAGTGATGTGGGATTTACCCTTCGCGAACGTGACCGGCTCAAAGC
>AWOL01S0023198.1:29733-42040 GCA_000715115.1 Nicotiana otophora | reverse complement strand
TTGTGTCTAACCCTGACTTGAGGGAATTAGGAACCTTAGATTACTTACTAAGTGAAATCCATGTGAGCGGCGTATATGTGAGGTGACGAGTACTTATGCGCCGCCAAATTTACCTATTTTTCCATGTTTCTCTGTTTTTCTTATATTGTCTTTTCCGATGTTAAATTGCTACGTGTTATGCTAGTATTATTCAATTTAAAATTCTTATCATGTTTACGAATTTTCTAGTGATAATTGAGTTTTTATTTCAAAGTTGAGATGGATATTATGGAACCAACTATTGAAGTAAGGTTTGTGCTTGTTATTCTGTCTCCCTGTTGTTATTTATGCATTGCATTATGGTAAGGGAGAGTGTTAATGCACAAAGGGTGATGTCGTGCCATATTGTGAGTGTTAATGCACGAAGGGTGATGTCGTGCCATGATATGAGAGTAAAACTACGAAGGGTGATGCCGTGCCGTTTCTATTAATTTTATGGTGAGATTGAGGGTAAAAGTACGAAGAGTGATGTCGTGTATTTTTCCTTAATATATTCACTATTCCTGTTGATTCATGGTATATTGACTGCTCCGGTGATCATTCTGTTGTAGTTATTTATCTTGTATTCCGCTCAGTATGTTTTCCCTCACGACATTTACTGTTTAGTTCTTCATTCTTGTTATTTGCGTATACACTGTTAAATTGTACAGGTTGATTTGTAGGTGACTTGCCTTAGCCTCGTCACTACTTCGTCGAGGTTAGGCTCGACACTTACCAGTACATGAGGTCGGTTGTACTGATGCTGCACTCTGCACTTTCTGTGCAGATTTTGATACCGGCTCAGGTTGATCGAGATTTGCTACTGGTCCGCTGTCCGGAGACTAAAGGTAGATCTGCCGGCGTTCACAGACCTTGAAGTCCCCGTCTATCTTTTATGTCCTACTGTTTTCTTTCATTCAGACAATTATATTTCTTTCAGACTATTACTTGTAGTAAATTCTAGAATGCTCGTGAATTGTGACTCCAGATCGGGGTGGTAGTAATTAATACAGTTTTATAATATTTCGCACTTATTATATTTCATTTTAGTTAATTGTTGTTATTTACTGAATGGAAATAACAAATTGGTTTAATGATTCTCTAACGTTGGCTTGCCTGGCAAGTGAAATGTTAGGCGCCATCACGGTCTCGTCGGTGGAAAACTTCGGGTCGTGACAGAAACGGCTTTACCAGCCTTCATTCAATCGACCATAACTTTCTATACAAATGTCCAAATGATGAATGATTTAACTTTATGGAAATTAGAATCAAAGATCTACAACTTTTATGTTTTTAAAATTTTCAGATTACTTATAAATTTCAAGATATAAGCTTTCAAAATCGGCTCTGCTATTGTACCAGTTGTTGTCCAAAAACAGTTTCTGCAGCAGAAAAATTCCAGCAGCTCCTTTTGTTCGAAATCCATTCCGTTAACCTTCCGAAATCCACCCGAGGCCCTCGGGACCTTAACCAAATATACCAACATGTCCCAAAATACAATACGAACTTAGTTGAGGCTTCAAACCATGCCAAACAATGTCGAAATTACGAATCGCGCATCAAATCGAATTATGAGTTTTCAAATCTTCCAACTTCTATATTTTGCTCCAAAACGTATCAAATCAATTCCGATTGACCTCAAATTTTGCACACAATATATAAATGACATAACAGATCTAAGAAAATTTTCAAAACTGGATTCCGACTCAGACATCAAAAAGTCAACTCCCCGGTCAAACTTCCCAAAAATTCAACTTTTGCCATTTCAAGCAAACATTTACTACGGACTTCCACAAATATTTCCAGACACGCTCCTAAGCCCAAAATCACCATACGGAGCTATTGGAATCATCAAAACACCATTTCGGGGTTGTTTACACATAATTTACCATCCAGTCAATTATTTCAACTTAAGCTTCCAAAGCAAGAATTGTTCTTTCAATTAAATCCTGAATCATCCGAAAACCAAACTTGACCACCCTCGCAAGTCATAATACACATTTCAAAGCTGCTCGAGACCTTAAGCCACCGAATGGAACGTAAACTCTTAAAATGACAAGTTGGGTCGTTATATCCTCCCCCTCTTAAAACATATGTTCGTCCTCGAACGTGCCAAGAATTATTTTCCAAAGGCCTTATTATCACATCAACGCACGGTATTAGTTTCAACAAGCTATAGCAACTCGTGCCTACGCACACATCAACGTATGCCCATAACCACATCTCTGTTCATAATAGCTGTTTATAATTAATTCCAGCATCCTCAATTAATCTCATATTAACTAAAATCTCATTTTAAATTTTTGCAACACTGACAGCAACACGCGAGGCATGGAGACCTCATAATTATTTATCCGAATCAACGAGTCGCGTTTATCACCACCCGGGCACTCACCTTATAGGTTAAAACGCAATATTTATAGCACGAATATGGATAAATATGCACAAAAACATATAAAAGAATTATCAAATAAGCCTAAAAGGCATGATTCCCCATTAATACTATAGTTCAAATTTAATTTGAAAAAGGGAGAATTTAAACTCATAAAGTTTTCACCATAAGGACCTCGTCCTTATATAACTTCCATCGCGGCTTGTAGCCCAGTTTAAATATTTCACATCATATAAAAATGCGAGGATCTCATCCTCAACTCCGAATCACAAGTATTTTGCACATTGTGTCAACTGAAATTTTCAATTTCCTTTCTTTCTTCATTTCAAAAAATGTCATAAATAATTTTCTCAACACATAATGAACCCTTCATTCCAATAGGGCATAAAATTCATAAAATTGAAATCAATTATTCCGAAATCACATCAAAACCCACTGTAGTGAGTAATAAAAATCACTTTTGGACTTATAACCCTCAATGGTATACAAAAATAAAAATGATAGACACAGGCTAACATCATCAAATCTCCCAACAGGGATAAACATATAAGTGGGTCACAAAGTTACGAAGCTCGCCCATAAGCGGAGCATAATAGGAGGACTCGCCTCAATATTCAGAACCGAATCAAATTAAGGAAAAATATTTTTTTATAACAGATCAAGATCATACCTGTAATGACATCATCTGGTGTAGTGGCTTCATCCACACCATAGCAAATATATCAACGGGCTGGGCCTCCCCCTCTAGGGTGCCCTTTGCCCGCCTGTCCTCCACCTCTAACTGGTTGTGCACGTAGAGTATTAACTGGAATAAAGCTTGTAGCTTGAGTGCCTTGATGAAATCCGCCCCTCCCAAGTCTGGGACAATTTCTCTTGATGTGTCTAGTATCACCACACTCATAACAACCCCTCTGCGGGTTCGGCTGCCCACACTGAGTCTGTGCCAGATAACTCGAATAACCATTATAGGAACCCTATGTCGGTGGTGCATTAAAAGAACTTACTGGAACACCCCGAGTATTCTGAAATTGTTTCCATGACCCTGTAGATACTGAAATATAGAATTATTAAGGACGCGAGAATACTGCAAGTCCCAACATCATCCCATACAAATCTCAGCTCTTAATCATATACAAGTTTCGGAGAACCTTTCAATACCACATAAATACATCTCAGGCCAAAACTCATATAGCACATGACCCCGCAATCTGATCGTTGATAGTGGACTCTCTTCACTTGGTGCGAAGCCATAGGACACAGTCCAATGATCCACAATACTAACCTTCACCGCTCGTACGACACCAATCATAAGACACCTCAAGTCATTTATTTGGCGCATGTCATCCTCGTGACAGTTAAACTCGCTTCCTCCAGTGCCTTGACTGCTAGTATGTACCCTTCACTAAATGGAAATCCCATTCAAACCACATAGTCTCTAATACCACCAACTATCTTTAGAACTACATCGACCTCGTGACCCTACCACGATTGTGACGATTAGGCAACTAATTAAACCTTCTTAAGATCGTACTTATCAACCAGATGTCAGAACCTGCTGCACCCCCATGTGCACAACTGAATGATCTTTTAATACTTCCGCATCCTCGATTTGGATGACACGTGGTAACAATGGTTGAGCAACCCTGGCTCCCTTATAACCCCTTTGTAGTATCACAAATCATTGACGTATAGTTGATATAGAGTGCGCAATTTCATGCACGAGTGGATGCAAAAGAACATAAGATATATGCTTCAAGCTTAATAAATACCTCACGATAAGGAATGAAAGAAGGGAAAAAGTTTCCTACATGCTCTGTAGCCTCTCGAAGATAAGTACAGATGTCTCCGTACCAATCCGCAAGACTCTACTAAACTCGTTCGTGATTCGTAGAACCTATGAACCTAGAGCTTTGATACCAACTTGTCACGATCCAAAATCCTACCACATGCGTCGTGATGGCACTTAGTCTCTAAGACTAGGTAAGCCGGTTACAATTACAATTCAAGCCCCTTTTTTTTATAAAGATATAATTTAATACACGTGTCGAAACCAACAACGGAAATAATTTTAAAAACCTCCCAAGACTGGTAATACTGAGTCACGAACTCTAACTAAATTTATGAAATGATCTCAAGGATCGAATATACAATATTGTTGGAATATTAATTAACAGTACAATAAAATGAAAAGGCTCCAAGGGACTGCGACAACCAAGCAGCTCTAGCTTGAATCCTTGCGATCAACACACTAACTCTGCCCGAGTCCGATATCTCCAATACCTGGATCTGCATAAAAAATATACAGAAGTGTAGTATGAGTACACCACGGTCAGTACCCAGTAAGTATCAAGACTAACCTCGGTGGAGTAGTGACGAGGTACAGTCAAGACACTCACTAATCAATTAACCTGTGCAGTGTAGCAGTATATTATAATAATAATAATAATAATAATAATAATAATAATAATAATAATAATAGAAACAAATGGCAATGATGGCAACAAGAATAAATAAATGATGTAAACAACAAAGCAACAAGAACACAATAAATATTGCTCAAACGAATAAGGAACACAAATACGTCCAATCAATCAAATTCCTCAAATATACGTCTTTCCAATGTAAGTACTTCAAGTATAAATCTTTCAAATATAAGTTTTTCAATAAAAATCCTTAGAATATAACCTTGTCAAATAAATATATATTTCAAATATACTCCCTTCAAATAAATTTCTTTCAACTATAATTCTTTCAAATAATATTTTTGGAATATAATTTCTTCAAATAAAAGTTACCTTGTGATACCTCATTTCATAATCAAAAAAATACGGGTCTCAACCCACTTCCATATTTCCACGGCACCTCGTGCCCATATTTCTATCACAACTGCACGGACAACTCACGTGCCAATAATATCAATGTATATAAGATCCACATGATCAATTTATTTCCACTAAAGTGAGTTTACAATTTTTAAATCAAGTAAGAAATCAACAAAGAAATTAATTTATTTTAAAATTTATTTGGGTGAAGAAAATAACATTGCACTTAAATTAAAGCATCAGATAAACTACTGATTTGGATGTAAAACTGTTTAATTTAAAACATAATAATAATTGTTTTATTTAAATCAGCTTAATCATCAAAAATCAGTAAGAAAAACCAGAAATATACTTCTTCAGAGTCTCGTGCTAAAAAGCCAAAGCCAACACAATACAACTAGGAGCACAAAACACATAATAATAAAGTCAACTAGTACATCACGGAAGAAGACAAGAATTTACATATTAAATGAAACAAAATCACCCAAGGCAAGAACATAAATAAAGAAATATCAACAGTGCACTCCAGAGGTACCACCTCGTAGTCCCAGATCATAAATAAATTAACAATATCTCATTTTCTTATATCACCGCGGGAGCCTTCACATTTAATTTTAAAAAAATTATTTTTTCCGAAATAGCATCCCACGTTTTAGCCACTCTTATCACGCTGCATGACTTCTAGCAGTTCCCCTACTAGCCACGCATTTCAAGCACCCTTATCTTACCGCATGCGTTTTAACACCCTCACCTTATATCACCGCATGCGTATCAATATCACAATATTTCACAAATCGCACCTCAAGTGCCCAAATATCACACCATAATACAACTTGCGCCTCAAGTGCTCACATATCACAAATTGCAAAGAAAGTGCTCAAATATTACAACATATCACAAATTGTGCACCAAGTTCTCAAATATTACAACATATCACAAATTGCACATAAAATATTCAAATATTACAACTTTCCAGAAAAATCAACAATACATTATTTTTCTACAATAAGGAGCCCATGGCTCGACCATAATGTGCACAAAATCTTAACAAATATATGTGGGAGTGAACAACTCAAAGAAATAATATTTTATATAAAAATCAAGATGGCAATCACACCAAATCATCATATAAAAACAAATCCAGCAAAACAAGGATTTAGGTAAGATAATTAAAGGATTTAATAAATGCCAATAATTTTTAATTTAATACATAAATGCGTCTAAGGATTTTAACCAATGTAATTTGTACATATAAACCAAGTACGTACACGTCACCTCGCATACATAATTTTCAATCACACAAATTGCACATAAGACTCAATGCCTAAGGAGAATTTCTCCCACTCAAGGTTAGGCAAGATACTTACCTTTTTGAAGTTAGGACGATATTTCAAAATCGCCTTCTTGCTTGAATTGACCTCCGGACAGCTCAAATCTAACCAAATTAATTTAATTTAGTGAATACTAATTATAGAACTTAATTCTATATAAAAATGCTAATTTTTTAACAAAATCCAAAATTTAACTAAAAAATCGCCCATGGGGCCCACATCTCGAAATCCGACGAAACTCACAAAATCCAATAACCCATTCAATTACGAGCCCACCCATACCAATTTTATCAAATTCCGATAACAACTCGACCTCCAAATCTAAAATTTTTGTTCTTGAAAAGTTTTGCAAAAATCTTGATTTTTTCCATTTAAATCCAAAATAAATGATGAATATAACCATGGATTTATGAAATATAATCACTTTTGGATATATGACACTTACCCAAGTCGAAGCCGTGAAGAAATCCTCAAAATCGCCCAAGAACCGTGCTCCAAAAATCCAAAAATAAAATGAAGGAAATGACCATTTTTGGTCCTTAAGTTTCTGCCCGTCCGTCACTAAAAGTCCATTTTTCATCATTAAAAGTCCATTTTTCGTCACTAAAAGTCCACAACAGAACTTGCTTGCACCAATAGTTATTGTTTTCACTAAAAAGGCTCTAACTCGAACATACGAACTCGGAATTCGACAATTCTTGTTCCTATGAGTTACAAATAATAATACGAACCTAGTTATTCAATCGAAACTTAATTCGGAGCTGATTTGCTCAATGCGATACCAATTTCGCTCGTTAAACAATTAACTCATGTTTTGCGCTAAAAGCCCAATCGTGACTTGATGAAATTAGACCAAACTTTCCAGATTACTCCTATAATTCATTATCAAAATTCTGAAAGTCTCGAAATTAAATTTCAATCTCTAGAACTAAAAATGGACCTTTGGATCATTACATGCTTATGCTAAAAACATCAAACTCTACCAAAACTCTTCCCCAACAGCCTATTGTATATCAATCATAACTTCTTGTACTCCACTCCAACTACCAAACGGTTTAAATTTCTACAAACTAGATACAAAGGGCTAAAACTTTCATGTTTTGTTAATCACCAACTCCTTATAGATTGCGAGATATAAGCTCCCAAAGTCAGCCCTACGCTGCAGAAATTTCTGGCGATGCATAATGTTGTAGCCAAAAACTGCAGTACCAGTTTTAGTTAATCGATCATAACTTTTTGTACAAATATCCGAATGATAAATGGTTTATCATTCTGGAAACTAAAAACAAAAATCTATAACTTTCTTGTTTTGATAATTTCCAGATTCCTTATAAATTTTGAGATATAAGCTTCCAAATTAGGCTCCACGCATCAAACATATCTGGCAAAACTGCTTTACCAGCCTTCATTCGGTCGACCATAACTTTCTGTACAAATATCCAAATTATGAATGGTTTTACTTTATAGAAACTAGAATCAAAGATCTACAACTTTTATATTTTGAATATGTTTAGATTACTTATAAATTTTGAGATATAAGCTTCCAAAGTCGGCTCTACGATTGTACTTGTTGCTGTCCAAAAATAGTTTCTGCAGTAGAAATATTCCAGTAGCTCCTTTTGTCCAAAATCCATTCCGATAACCTTTCAAAATTCACCCGAGGCCCTCGGGACCTTAATCAAATATAACCACATGTCCCAAAATACAATATTGTAACGACCCGGCCGGTCATTTTGAGAATTAGAGCCCCGATCCACTAATAATTGTTTTCCCCACGTTTGTTTCCGCTAATAGGAATTGACGGAGTGATTGGTTATGGGATTCGGAGAGTTTTGGGATACTTAGTCCCTAGTTGTGAGTTTAAGCTTTAGAGTTTGGATCGTAGTCAGAACTGTGTGAAGACGGATCCGGAATGGAATTTTGTCGAATCCGTTAGCTCCGTTGAGTGATTTTGGGGTTAGGAGCGCGTCCGGAGTGTGTTTTGGAGGTCTGTAGTAGACTTAGGCTTGAATTGGCGAAAGTTAGTTTTACGGCGATTTTGGCCGATAGTGAAAATTTTGATATCGAGCTCGGAATGGAATTTCGAAAGTGGCTGTAGGTTTGTAGTGTCATTTGTGACCTGTGTGTAAAATTTGAGGTCGTTCGAACTAGATTTGATGTAGTTCGGCGTCGTTTGTAGAATTTTGAAAATTCTAAATTCTTAGGCTTGAATCCGTACTTAATTCATGATTTTGGCATTGTTCGGTGTGGTTTGAAGGCTCGACTAAGTTTGTATGGTGTTTTAGGATTGGTTGGTTTGTTTGGTTGAGGTCCCGGGGGCCTCAGGTGTGTTTTGGATGCTTAACGGAATGAAATTGGACTTGGGAGAAATCCGGTGCCTTTGCTGGTTCTGGTGTTTCGCACCTGTGGGAGGGAGGCCGCAGGTGCGAGAGCCGCATGTGCGGAGGGAGTGCGCATATGCGGAACTGGTGGGGCTGGTGATGGAGCAAAGGTGCGCAAGTTTGACCGAACCTGCGAGCCTACAGGTGCGAAGCGTGGGCGCAGGTGCGGAGCCTGGCTGCTTGGATGAAGTGCGCAGATGCACCGTTTGGACCGCAGGTGAGGTATCCGCTGGTGCGAGAAAATGCCCACAGATGCGGCCCCAGCCCGGAAAAGTGACCTTCGCACCTGCGATGATTGTTTCCCCGGGTGCAGGACCGTGGATGTATCCCCATGAGCGCAGGTGCGAAAATCGCTGGGTTGAAAAGGCAGATTCTAGGGTTTGAAATTTCATAACACAAAATTTAATTTAGAGCTCGGTGGGAGACGATTTCTCGAGGGATTTTGAAGGAGAACTATTGGGTAACTAATTCTAACTCTATTTTGATCATAATACATTAATCTATTATTGTTTTCCTCGTCTAATTAAGGAATTTGAGGGTAGAAGTTTGGAAATGGGGGAAAACGTTCCCCAATTAAAAATCTGAGATTTGAATGGGAATTTGACGTCGGATTTAGATGATTTTTGTTCGAGTGAACTCGTGAGTGAATGAGGGTTCATAATTTGTAATTTTTACTCGATTCCGAGACGTGAGCCCGGGGAGACATTTTGGGCATTTCTCCTAATTTCATGCTTTAGCTTCGACTTTAGTAGCTAAATTAGTTACTTGTAGTTATATTTACATTATGCAATTAATTTGAATAGATTCGGGCCATTTGGAGTCAGATACTCATGGCAAGAACGTGATATCGAGTTGATTTGAGCGGTTCGAGGTAAGTGGCTTGCCTAACTTGTGTTGGGGACTTTCCCCTTAGGATGTTGATATTAATTGATGTGTAGGCGCCATGTACGTGAGGTGACGAGTACGTACACGGGCTATTATTGCAAAAATCCCATTTTTCCTTCCTAAATAATAAACTGTTTCCCCTTATTAAATTGCACTAATATGTTTAATTGTTTAGCTTAGATTAGAGAAGCATGCTTACGTGCTTTAACTGCCAATTTGACATTCTGTGCGCCATGCTTAGTTAAGACCCTACTTTCCTTTTCTGTGTTCAGTATAAACTGTATAACTTGATGCCATACCTTCCATTTCATCTTGCGTTGCATATTTAAATTGGGACTACGGACGTATTCCGGGAGATACCCCGATATTGCATATTTATTTTGGGACTACGGACGTATTCCGGGAGATCCCCCTATATTGCATATTTATTTTGGGACTACACACGTATTCTGGGAGATCCCCCAGCAGTGCATATTTACTTTGGGACTACGGACGTATTTCGAGAGATCCCCAGCACTGCATATTTACTTTGGGACTACGGAAATATTCCGGGAGATCCCCCTTTACTGCATATTCATTCGGGACTACGGGACGGTATCCCGGGAGATTCCTCATTGCGTTTACCTTGTTCTGAGCCTAGGGCTCCCTTAACTGCTAAATTTTCAAGAATTTCTTTAACTGTGTTACCGTAAATTTTACTTATATCTTTCACTGTCAAATTATTATATTTACTCCGGTAGTGCCTAGACCTGACCTCATCACTACTCGACCGAGATTAGGCTTGGCACTTACTAGGTACCATTGTGGTGTACTCATGCCCTTTCCTGCACATGTTTTCGTGTGCAGATCCAGGTGCGAGCTATCATCCTCGGGGTTAGTGCGTGTTGCTGATTCTAGGAGACTTCAAGGTACTTCTGCTTGCGTCCGTAGATCTTCGGAGTCCCCTTCTACTCCCTCGCCTAGAGACTTTCTTTATTATCTTCAGAATTTTGTATAGAGCTATATAGATTATAGCAGCTTGTGGCTTAGTGATATTCCGGGTCTTGAAAAATTATTTTGTATATGCCGAGTGGTACTACTTTTGGCTATTCACAATATGATGTTTATCTTTAAAAAGAATTGTGTTTTCTTTACATTATTTTTGTAATATTAGGCTTACTGCGTCGTAAAGACTAGGTGCCATCACGACACCTTACGGACGGTTAATTTGGGTCGTGACAAGCTGGTATCAGAGCACTAAGTTCATAGGAGTCGCAAGTCACAAACCGGTTTATTAGAGTCTCACGGATCGGTGCAGAGACATTCGTACTTATCTTCGGGAGGCTATGTAACTGTTAAGAACAATCATATTTCTTTGATTGCCTTGTCGTGCGAGTTATTGACATCAAAAATTCTAAAATTCTATTCCATTCTTTCTCACAGATAATGAGGACCGTACTGGGAGAACCGACGATCAGGCACCCGAGCCCTCTGCTAGAGCTGCCAGAGGCCGGAGTCTGGGTAGAGGACGACCACGCGGTGCAGCTTGAGCACCTGCGAGAGCTGCGTCAGAGGAGCCCCCAGTAGCTCCAGCTAGAGGGCCAGCACCAGATATCCCTATTGCTACTCCAGCCCTCCAGGAGGCTTTAGCTCAGTTCATGAGCATGTTCAGCACTCTGGCTCAGGCTGGACTATTTCCGATAGCTCCCGCTACATCTCGGGCTGGGGAAGGGGCACAGACTCCCGCAGCCCGCACTCCTGAGCAGAGGGTCCAGTTTGATCAGGCCCCAGAATATATTCTTATGCCCCCAGTGGCTCCGGTCAACATGAGACCAGGGTAACTGCTTCTGAGGCAGAGCAACTCAGACTTGAGAGGTACGAGAAGTACCACCCACCTACTTTCAGCGGACTAGCTTCAGATGATGCTTTAGGTTTTCTTGAGGAGTGTCATCGTATTCTCCGCACTATGGGCACTGTGGAGACGAGTGGGGTTTCTTTCACCATTTCCAGCTGAGGGGAGCGGCATATCAGTGGTGGAGTGCCTATGAGCTGAGTAGTCCGGACAAGGCAGTCTCACTCACTTGGACTCAGGTTTCAGAGATATTCTTGCGTGAGTATGTTCCTCAGAGCCTCAGGGATGCTTGTCGCACGGAGTTTGAACAGATGCGTCAGGGTGCTATGACTGTGTCGGATTATGCAGTCCGTTTTAGTGAGTTAGCTCGCCATGCACTGGCTATGGTTGCTACAGTCAGAGAGAGGGTTTGTCGCTTCATTGAGGGACTCCACCCCAGTATTCGGACCAGTATGTCCAGGGAGTTGGAGATGGACATCACTTATCAGCAGGCAGTGAGCATTGCCAGGAGAGTGGAGGGCATGTTCGCCCGGGACAAAGAGAAGAGAGAGGCCAAGAGGTCTCGAGAGACTGGTCATTATTCAGGAGCTCGTGCACCAGCAGCACGCTATGGTAGGGGTTTTGTGAGTCGCCCTGTTCATTCAGCT
>AWOL01S0023198.1:9879-28721 GCA_000715115.1 Nicotiana otophora | reverse complement strand
ACAGTATGTCCAGGGAGTTGGAGATGGACATCACTTATCAGCAGGCAGTGAGCATTGCCAGGAGAGTGGAGGGCATGTTCGCCCGGGACAAAGAGAAGAGAGAGGCCAAGAGGTCTCGAGAGACTGGTCATTATTCAGGAGCTCGTGCACCAGCAGCACGCTATGGTAGGGGTTTTGTGAGTCGCCCTGTTCATTCAGCTCTTCCTGCAGCCAGCGGTGTTCTAGCTCCTCCTAGACCTCAGGAGCCCTATTATGCACCGCCAGTATCTAGTATGCCTTCTACTCGAGGTGTTATTACCAGCCAGTCCAGCAGGCCAGGTCCGAGTCAGTCTCAGCCGTTGCGTCCTCCAAGGGGTTGTTTTGAGTGTGCTGACACTCATCATATGGTTAGAGATTGCCCCTGAGCCAGGAGGGGTGCACCTCTACAGACTTATCAGCCTCTACGTGCTCCACCGGGTCCTCCGGCCATTCTTCCAGCCCCAGCTGCCACTCCACCTTCTCAGGAAGCTCGACGCAGAGGTCGGGGAGGTAGAGGTCGTCCTAAAGGGGGAGGCCAGGCCAGGTACTATGCCCTTCCAGCCCGTTCAGAGGTCGTCGCTACAGATTCAGTCATCACGGGTATCTTCCCTGTCTGCCATAGGGATGCATCAGTATTATTTGACCCAGGCTCTACGTATTCATATGTATCTTCTTATTTTGCTCCACATTTGGGGATATCTCGAGATTCTTTGAGTTCTCCTGTTTATGTATCTACTCTCGTGGGAGATTCTCTCGTTGTGGACCGCGTATATCAGTCGTCTTTGATTAGTCTTAGTGGTTTTGAGACTAGAGCAAATTTATTACTACTCAATATAATAGATTTTGATGTTATCTTGGGCATGGACTGGTTGTCGCCCCATTATGCTATTCTTGATTGTCACACATAAATTGTGACGCTGGCTATGCCAGGTTTACCACGATTAGAGTGGAGAGGTACCTTAGAGAATACTCCCAACAAAGTTATTTCCTTTCTTAAAGCTCAATGAATGGTTGAGAAGTGGTGTGACACGTATCTAGCTTATGTGAGAGATGTCAGTATTGATACCCCTACAGTTGAGTCAGTTCTGGTAGTGAGGGACTTCCCTGATGTGTTTCCAGCTGATCTTCCGGGTATGCCGCATGATAGAGATATTGATTTCAGTATTGATTTGTTGTCGGGCACTCAACCCATATCTATTCCCCCTTACCGTATGGCTCCTCCTGAGTTGAAGGAGTTGAAGGAGCAGTTGCAGGAGTTGCTTGATAAGGGTTTCATCAGACCCAGTGTATCACCTTGGGGTGCTCCGGTCTTATTTGTGAAGAAGAAGGATGGTTCTATGCGTATGTGTATTGATTATCGGCAGTTGAACAAGGTTACAATGAAGAACATGTATCCTTTACCTCGCATCGATGATTTATTTGATCAGTTACAAGGTGCTAGGGTATTTTCCAAGATTGACTTGCGTTCTGGCTATCATCAGTTGAGGATTCGGGAGCCGGATATCCCGAAGACTGCTTTCAGGACCAGATATGGTCACTATGAGTTTCTTGTCATGTCATTTGGGCTGACCAATGCCCCAACAGCCTTTATGCATTTGATGCACAGTGTGTTTCGGGCTTATCTTGATTCCTTCATCATTGTGTTTATTGACGACATCCTGGTATATTCCCGGTCTTGGGAAGATCATGAGCAGCACCTGAGGATCGTGCTTCAGACGTTGGGGGAGAAGATGTTGTATGCAAAATTTTCTAAATGTCAATTCTGGCTTGATTCAGTGGCATTCTTGGTCCACATAGTGTCTTGTGATGGGATCAAGGTAGATCCGAAGAAGGTGGAGGCAGTGCATAGTTGGCCTAGACCGTCATCATCTACGGAGATCCGCAGTTGCCTTGGTTTGGCGGGGTATTATCGTCGCTTTATAGAGAGATTTTCATCCATTGCAGCACCTATAACCAGGCTGACCCAGAAGGGTGCTCCGTTCAGGTGGACCGAGGAGTGTGAGGAGAGCTTTCAGAAGCTCAAGACATCTTTGACTACAGCCCCAGTATTAGTATTGCCTACAGGTTCGGGGTCCTACAATGTCTATTGTGATGCCTCGAGGATTGGTCTTGGAACGGTATTGATGCAGGACAGTAGGGTGATTGCCTACACGTCTATACAGTTGAAGGTGCATGAGAAGAATTATCCGGTCCATGATCTCGAGTTAGCAGCTATTTTTCACGCCCTGAAGATCTGGCGTCATTATTTGTATGGTGTTCCTTGTGAGATCTACATTGATCACTGGAGTTTGCAGCACTTGTTCAGGCAGAAGGACCTTAATTTGCGTCAGCGGAGGTGGTTGGAGCTACTTAAAGATTATGATATCACTATATTGTACCACCCGGGGAAGGCCAATGTAGTGGCCAACGCCTTGAGTCGCCGGGCAGAGAGTTAGGGGAGTTTGGCATATCTTCCGGCAGCTGAGAGGCCCTTAGCCTTGGATGTTCAGGCCTTAGCCAGCCAGTTCGTGAGATTGGATATTTCAGAGCCTATCTGGGTATTAGCTTGTGTGGTTGCTCGGTCTTCTATTTATGATCGTATCAGGGAGTGACAGTATAATGATCCTCATTTTCTAGTTCTTCAGGACAGAGTTCGGCGAGGTGATGCCAGATATGTGACTATTGATGATGACGGTGTGATGAGGATGCAGGGCCGGATCTGTGTGCCCAATGTAGATGGGCTTCGGGAGTTGATTCTCGGGGAGGCCCACAGCTCGCGGTACTCCATTCATCCCGTGCCGCGAAGATGTACCAGGATTTGAGACAGCACTACTGGTGGAGGAGGATAAAAAAGGATATAGTCGGGTTTGTGGACAAGTGTTTCAACTGTCAGCAGGTCAAATATGAGCACCAGAGGCCGGGTGGATTACTTCAGAGGTTAGAGATCCCATAGTGGAAGTAGGAGCGGATCACCATGGACTTTGCAGTTGGACTTCCACGGACTTTGAGAAAGTTCGATGCTATTTGGGTGATCGTGAATTGGCTGACCAAGTCACCTCATTTTATTCCAGTGTTGACCACTTATTCTTCTGAGAGGTTGGCTTAGATTTATATCAGAGAGATTGTCCGCCTTCATGGTATTCTAGTATCCATCATTTCAAACAGAGGTACACAATTCACATCACGGTTTTGGAGAGCCGTACAGTAGGAGTTGGGTACTAGGGTGGAGCTGAGCACAACCTTTCACCCTCAGACTGACGGGCAGTCCAAACACACGATTCAGATTCTTGAGGATATGCTCTGTGCCTTTGTGATGGAGTTCAGAGGGTCATGGGACCAATACTTGCCACTTGTAGACTTTGCTTACAACAACAGTTACCAGTCCAGTATTCAGATGGCACCGTATGAGGCTTCGTATGGTAGGCGGTGTCGGTCCCCAGTGGGATGGTTTGTGCCGGGCGAGGCCCGATTATTGAGTACAGATTTGGTCCAAGATGCCCTGGATAAGGCGAAGGTGATTCAGGAGAGACTTCGCACAACCCAGTCCAGGCAGAAGAGTTATGCGGATCGGAAGGTTCGTGATTTGGCATTTATGGTTGGTGAGCGGGTCTTGCTTCGGGTATCGCCTATGAAGGGCATCATGAGATTCGGGAAGAAGGGCAAGCTGAGCCCGAGGTTCATTGGTCCTTTTGAGATATTGCGGCGAGTTGGGAAGGTTGCTTATGAGCTTGCCTTGCCTCCCAGCCTAGCAGGAGTTCACCCGGTATTCCACGTGTCTATGCTCCGGAAGTATCACGGTGATCCGACTCATGTATTGGATTTCAGCTCAGTCCAGTTGGACAAGGATCTATCTTATATTGAGGAGCCAGTAGCCATTTTGGACAGGCGGGTCAGAAAGCCCGGGTCAAAGAATATTGCTTCAGTAAAGGTCCAATCGAGGGGTCAGCCGGTCGAGGAGGCTACTTGGGAGACCGAGCAGGATATGCGCAGCCAGTACCCTCATCTTTTCATAGTTTAAGGTATGTCTTTATACTCGTTCGAGGACGAACGATTATTTTTAGAGGGGGGGATGTAATGACCCGGCCGGTCGTTTTGAGAATTAGAGCCTCGATCCCCTAATAACTATTCTCCCCATGTTTTTTTCCGCTAATTGGACTTGCCGGAGTGATTGGTTATGGGATTCGGAGAGTTTTGGGACACTTAGTCACTAGTTGTGAGCTTAAACCTTCAAGTTTGGACCGTAGTCAGAACTATGTGAAGACGGATCCAGAATGGAATTTCGTCGACTCCGTTAGCTCCGTTGAGTGATTTTGGGGTTAGGAGCGCGCCCGGAATGTGTTTTGGAGGTCTGTAGTAGAATTAGGCTTGAATTGGCGAAAGTTAGTTTTACGGCGATTTCGGCCGACAGTGAAAATTTTGATATCGAGCTCGAAATGGAATTCTGAAAGTGGATGTAGGTTCGTAGTGTCATTTGTGATATGTGTGTAAAATTTGAGGTCGTTCTGACTATATTTGATGTGGTTCGGCGTCGTTTGTAGAATTTGGAAAATTCTACATTCTTAGGCTTGAATCCGTGCTTAATTCATGATTTTGGCATCGTTCGATGTGGTTTGAAGGCTCGACTAAGTTCGTATGGTGTTTTAGGATTGGTGGGTATGTTTGGTTGAGGTCCTGGGGGCCTCGGGTGTATTTAGGATGCTTAACGGAATGAAATTAGACATGGGAGAAATTTGGTGCCTTTGATGGTTCTGGTGTTTCGCACCTGTGGGAGGGAGGCCACAGGTGCGAGAGCCGCAGGTGCGGAGGGAGTGCGCAGATGCAGAACTGGTGGGGCTGGTGATGGAGCGCAGGTGCACAAGTTTGACCGCACCTACGAGCCCGCAGATGCGAAGCGTGGGCGTAGGTACGGATCCTGGCTGCTTGGATGAAGTGCACAGATGGGCCGTTTGGACCGCAGGTACGGTATTCGCTGGTCCGAGAAAATGCCCGCAGATGCGGCCCCAGCCCGAATAAGTGACCTTCGCACCTGCGATGATTTTTTCCGCAGGTGCGGGACCGCAGATGCGTCCCCATGAGCGCAGGTACGAAAATCACTGGGTTGAAAAGGCAGATTCGAGGGTTTGAAATTTCATAACACAAAATTCGATTTAGAGCTCGGTGGGAGACGAGTTCTCGAGGGATTTTGAAGGAGAACTATTGGGTAACTAATTCTGACTCTATTTTGATCATAATACATTAATCTATTATTGGTTTCCTCGTCTAATTAAGGAATTTGAGGGTGGAAGTTTGGAAATGGAGGAAAGGGTTCCCCAATTAAAAATCTGAGATTTGAATAGGAATTTGACGTCGGATTTAGATGATTTTTGTTCGAGTGAACTTGTGAGTGAATGGGGGTTCATAATTTATAATTTTTACCCAATTCCGAGACATGAGCCCGGGGAGACGTTTTGGGTATTTTTCTTAATTTCACGCTTTAGCTTCAAATTTATTAGCTAAATTAGTTACTTGTAGTTATATTTACATTATGCAATTAATTTGAATAGATTCGAGCCATTTGGAGTCAGATACTCGTGGGAAGAACGTGATATCGAGTTAATTTGAGCGGTTCGAGGTAAGTGGCTTGCCTAACCTTGTGTTGGGGACTTTTTCCTTTGGATGTTGATATTAATTGATGTGTGGGTGCCATGTACGTGAGGTGACGAGTACGTATACGGGCTACTATTGCAAAAATCCCTTTTTCCTTTCTAAATCATAAACTGTTTTCCCTTATTAAATTGCACTAATACGTTTAATTGTTTAGCTTAGATTAGAGAAGCGTGCTTATATGCTTTAACTGCCTATTTGACATTCTGTGCTCTATGCTTAGTTAAGTCCCTACTTTCCTTTTCTGTGTTCAGTATAAACCATATAACTCGATGCCATACCTGCCATTTCATCTTGCGTTGCATATTTAAATTGGGACTACGGACGTATTCCGGGAGATCCCCCTGTATTACATATTTATTTTGGGACTACGGACGTATTCTGGGAGATCCCCATGTATTGCATATTTATTTTGGGACTACGGACGTATTCCGGGAGATCCCCCAGCACTGCATATTTACTTTGGGACTACGGACGTATTTCGGGAGCTCCCCAGCATTGCATATTTACTTTGGGACTACAGATGTATTCCGGGAGATCCCCCTTTACAGCATATTCATTCGGGACTACGGGGCGGGATATTCCCCATTGTGTTTACCTTGTTCTGAGCCGAGGGCTCCCTTAACTGCTAAATTTTCGAAAATTTCTTTAACTGTGTTACCGTAAATTTTACTTATATCTTTCACTGTCAAATTATTATATTTACTCCGGTAGGGCCTCGACCTGACCTCGTTACTACTCGACCGAGATTGGGCTTGGCATTTGCTGGGTATCATTGTGGTGTACTCATGCCCTTTCCTGCATATGTTTTCGTGTGCAGATCCAGGTGCGAGCTATCAGCCTCGGGGTTAGTGCGTGCTGCTGATTCTAGGAGACTTCAAGGTACTTCTGCTTGCGACCGCAGATCTTCGGAGTCCCCTTCTACTCCCTCGCCTGGAGACTTTCTTTATTATCTTCAGAATTTTGTATAGAGCTACATAGATTATAGCAGTTTGTGACTTAGTGATATTCCGGGTCTTTAGAAATTATTTTGTATATGCCAAGTGGTACTACTTATGGCTATTCACAACATGCTGTTTATCTTTAAAAAGAGTTGTGTTTTCTTTACATTGTTTTCATAATATTAGGCTTACCTAGTCGTAAAGACTATGTGCCATCACGACACATTACGGAGGGTTAATTTGGGTCGTGACAAATACGAACTTAGTTGAGGCTTCAAACCATGCCAAACAACGCCGAAATTACGCATCGCTCATCAAATCGAATTATGAATTTTCAAATCTTTTAACTTCTATATTTTGCTCCAAAACATATCAAATCAATTCCGATTGACCTCAAATTTTTCACACAAGTCATAAATGACATAACAGATCTAAGAAAACTTTCTAAACTGGATTCCGACTCCGATATCAAAAAGTCAACTCCCCGGTCAAACTTCCCAAAAATTGAACTTTCGCCATTTCAAGCAAAATTTTACTACGGACTTCCAAAAAAATTTTCGGACATACTCCTAAGTTCAAAATCACTATACGGAGATATTAGAATTATCAAAACTCTATTTCGGGGTTGTTTACACATAATTCACCATCCAGACAATTATTTCAACTTAAGCTTCCAAAACAAGAATTGTTCTTTCAATTAAATGCTGAATTATCCGAAAACAAAAATTGACCACCCTCGCAAGTGATAATACATATTTTAAAGCTGCTCGAGACCTTAAGTCACCAAACGGAACGTAAATTCTTAAAACGACAAGTCGGGTCGTTACAGTGGTGGAGCAAACCTCAGTGAGGACGCTGAGTCCCTAAGGGGGGTGTATGTGAAACCCTAGGTGAATCCGACATCGACAAAACACAGGAGATATGCAGGGTATATAAGTAGATAAGTCTTAGACTCTAGTGACGCGTTTTAAATCTGTGAGGGCCTAGGCTCAAAACGGACAATATCACTAGCGGGCTGGGCTGTTACAATTATATTTTGGAAACCTATTTTTTAGGGATCGCTATATGTCGGGAGATTTGTAGTCGTATCCTATATTTGTGCCACCTTTTAACTTGTACCCTATTTTTTAAAATTATTGATTTGGTAGCCATCTCAACAAAAATTCGTAATAATATAATAATTATACCCCTGACAAAAGATATATAACAATATTTTCCTATCCTCTCAGCAACTTTATAAAAAATCAGAAACTTGTCCATATTCATCTTCAGAATCACACTTGCATGAAGTTGTTTCACATTGAAGCTAAAACTTCATATTAATACATGCTGAAGTTATTTAGTTCATTTGCTAAAACTTCAGACTAAACATGCTGAAGTTTTTTAGTTCATTTGTTAAAACTTCAGACTAAACATGCTGAAGTTTTTTAGTTCATTTGTTAAAACTTCAGACTAAACATGCTGAAGTTTTTTAGTTCATTTGTTAAAACTTCAGACTAAACATGCTGAAGTTTTTTAGTTCATTTGTTAAAACTTCAGACTAAACATGCTGAAGTTTTTTAGTTCATTTGTTAAAACTTCAGACTAAACATGCTGAAGTTTTTTAGTTCATTTGTTAAAACTTCAGACTAAACATGCTGAAGTTTTTTAGTTCATTTGTTAAAACTTCAGACTAAACATGCTGAAGTTTTTTAGTTCATTTGTTAAAACTTCAGACTAAACATGCTGAAGTTTTTTAGTTCATTTGTTAAAACTTCAGACTAAACATGCTGAAGTTTTTTAGTTCATTTGTTAAAACTTCAGACTAAACATGCTGAAGTTTTTTAGTTCATTTGTTAAAACTTCAGACTAAACATGCTGAAGTTTTTTAGTTCATTTGTTAAAACTTCAGACTAAACATGCTGAAGTTTTTTAGTTCATTTGTTAAAACTTCAGACTAAACATGCTGAAGTTTTTTAGTTCATTTGTTAAAACTTCAGACTAAACATGCTGAAGTTTTTTAGTTCATTTGTTAAAACTTCAGACTAAACATGCTGAAGTTTTTTAGTTCATTTGTTAAAACTTCAGACTAAACATGCTGAAGTTTTTTAGTTCATTTGTTAAAACTTCAGACTAAACATGCTGAAGTTTTTTAGTTCATTTGTTAAAACTTCAGACTAAACATGCTGAAGTTTTTTAGTTCATTTGTTAAAACTTCAGACTAAACATGCTGAAGTTTTTTAGTTCATTTGTTAAAACTTCAGACTAAACATGCTGAAGTTTTTTAGTTCATTTGTTAAAACTTCAGACTAAACATGCTGAAGTTTTTTAGTTCATTTGTTAAAACTTCAGACTAAACATGCTGAAGTTTTTTAGTTCATTTGTTAAAACTTCAGACTAAACATGCTGAAGTTTTTTAGTTCATTTGTTAAAACTTCAGACTAAACATGCTGAAGTTTTTTAGTTCATTTGTTAAAACTTCAGACTAAACATGCTGAAGTTTTTTAGTTCATTTGTTAAAACTTCAGACTAAACATGCTGAAGTTTTTTAGTTCATTTGTTAAAACTTCAGACTAAACATGCTGAAGTTTTTTAGTTCATTTGTTAAAACTTCAGACTAAACATGCTGAAGTTTTTTAGTTCATTTGTTAAAACTTCAGACTAAACATGCTGAAGTTTTTTAGTTCATTTGTTAAAACTTCAGACTAAACATGCTGAAGTTTTTTAGTTCATTTGTTAAAACTTCAGACTAAACATGCTGAAGTTTTTTAGTTCATTTGTTAAAACTTCAGACTAAACATGCTGAAGTTTTTTAGTTCATTTGTTAAAACTTCAGACTAAACATGCTGAAGTTTTTTAGTTCATTTGTTAAAACTTCAGACTAAACATGCTGAAGTTTTTTAGTTCATTTGTTAAAACTTCAGACTAAACATGCTGAAGTTTTTTAGTTCATTTGTTAAAACTTCAGACTAAACATGCTGAAGTTTTTTAGTTCATTTGTTAAAACTTCAGACTAAACATGCTGAAGTTTTGTAACGCAGTCTACAGTTTTGTCCTGAGTTTTATCCGAAACTTTAGTCTAAACAAGTTGAAGTTTTTTAGTTTATTTGCCAAAACTTCTGCCTAAACAGGCTTAAGTTTTTGTCCTGTAGTTTGTTAATAGTCTTTTATTAAAAAAGGGCAAAATCGTCTTTTTAAAATACTTTTAACAAAAAAAAATGGGTACGGATGCAAACGGAAAAACAAAATGGGTATAAGTTAAAAAAGGGCGACCAAATAAGACGCCCCATGCAATTTTTACTTATATGTACTTTTTTATTATTTCTAATTGGTGGAACTTCATCCCAATGGTTTTGTTTTTTGGATTGGAAAAAAAGGAATCTTCTTGTACATCAGTGGTGTGGCTAGCAGGGTACGAAGGTGAAAATGACCCGGACAAGGGGCAAATTAATCAGAGGAAAGTTTTTATTTGTTATCTCTTTAAGTATTGGCGAACAAAATTACTTGATACATATGCCGCTAAAACATAACATGAATTCAAAGTAGTCGAGATGTGTGTTAATTAGTCTAGGCACCACCATTATAAAAGAGAAGACATATATCTTGTGTATGTCCCATTTATTAGTTATTTTAAAGTCTATTTATACTTTTTTATCCTTTAATTTTTGTATAAACCTAAGAATTCCAACCTTTTGTATCCACAAAGTCAAATATTAAGTGGCTTTCTAATACTTGCAATTCTTAAATTGCAGGTTGTTGGGAACGTTGCAATTTGTTAAGGAAGGCCTTTTATGGCTAGGGTATTACGAAGATACAAAAAATTTCGCACCTTCTAAAGAATATTTAAGCTGTGAAAATTAAGGGATTAATTAATTATCGATTAATACGTTTTGTGATAATTCCTACTATCGTTAATCCAGGTCGTATTTGCAAAGGACCCATCACCGCACAGAGAAATCTCTCTATATATATTTATATCTATCTATCTATATCTATCTATATTATTATAAAAGTACGAATATTTTATGCTAAATGTTGGACGACTAAAATATCCCTGTAACATTAATCGACTTTAATATCCTTAAATGTTTGCATAATTTAAGAATATAATTATAAATCACTCCAAAGTACAATTCTTTTCTAATTTAATTTAAACTACACATATAACGATCCTACAAAATTGATATTGGGTATAATTCTTAGCGGACTTATTGGTTTTGGACTGCTCATCGCCGACACATTCTTTGTGTAGGTGTGCGTCACTTTGGTTATAAGATTTTGCACGCTTGGGGTTAATTTCGGGTATGAAATTGTAAAATTAGCTTTAGCTGTATTGTTTTATTCAAACATTTTTGTAATATAAAATACTCTTTCATCCAATAAATTAGATGTATTTAAAACTTTCCATTGCTCAAAGACCATCGCAACACATAACAAGGCTAAAAAGATATTCTATGATCATTTGCCCGAATAAATTATGAATTCCTTCAGTAATTTAGATTTTATTTTTGTAGTTCAAATTTGCTTGAGTTCATGTCTTTATAACTTTCTAGATAACACAATTGAAGTTATTAGATTTTGTCACATAAAAGCTTACTTTTTTTTTAACATTGAAAGCTTTATTCGATACGCTCGAAGAGAATTGATTAAAGTTGTAAGTTAATCATTCAATCCAAAATAAAGGATGTAGGTTTCAACTCCAACTACAATATTTGAATCATGCACATGAGTCAATCCTTATACGTGATATATGATATTGTCGTAATGTTAAAATTACATAACTACCATACGTAAGAATCATGATATGTATAATCTTTGTAATAATTGGTTTAGGCCAACACGCAATACAATAAAAAAAGTAATGCCATGGAAGGTAAGAACACTATCTCTGTTTTCTCTATTATTAATGTATCTTAATCTAAACTAAAGAAATATGACTTTGATATATCCCAATCATTCAATATTCTAATGTAACGATCCGGCCGGTCGTTTTGAATATTGTAACCCTGTTCCCTTATTTATTGCTCAATTTATGTCTTGCAATTGATTTATGACTTATCGGGTTGGTTGGTTCGGGTCCGGAAGGAACTCGGAGTGAAATGAGACACTTAGTCTCATAATTGAAAATTTAAGTTAGAGAAGTGGACCGGATATGGACCTATGTGTAAACGACCTCGGATTTGAATTTTGATGATTCCAATAGCTCAGTATGATAATTTTGGGCTTAGGAGCGTGTCCGGTTTATTATTTGGAGGTCCGTAGAGAAATTAGGCTTGAAATGCCGAAAGTTTAACTTTTGAGAAGTTTGACCGGGGGGTTGACTTTTTGATAATGGGGTCGGAATCCGATGCTGAAAATTGAAATACCTCTGTTATGTCATTTATGACTTGTATGCAAAATTTGAGGTCAATCGGACGTGATTTGATAGGTTCCGGAGTCGTTTGTAGAAATTAGAAATTTCAAAGTTCATTAGGCTTGAATTGGGGTGTAATTCATGGTTTAACCGTTGTTTGAGATGATTTGAAGATTCGACTAAGTCCGTATGATGTTTTAGGACTTGTTGGTATATTTGGTCGAGGTCCCGAGGGGCTCAGGTGAGTTTTGGATGATTAACGGGTTGGATTTTGGACTTGGAACTCTACTAAAAAAATTTTGATGCACCATCTGGTTTCCTTCATTGCGTTCACGAATGGAGCCTCGCGTTCGCGAAGAGGAATTGAGAGGCTGGCAATATTTGCTCTTCGCGTTTGCGAAGAGAATCACGCATTCGCGAAGAGTGGACTGGGTGTGCATCGCGAACGCGAAAGGTGTTACGCGTTCGCGAAGAAGAGAGGAAGCAGTTGAGGACCCCGGGCAATTGGTCTACGCATTCGCATGGAGAGTGTCACGTTGGCGTAGTGAGAGGGAACGACTCATCGCGCTCGCGAGGGGTTGAACGCGTTCGCATAGAAGACATTGAGGCAGAGGCATTTTTGTGCTCGCAAAGGAGGAATTTGGACATGAGCTATTTTGTGCTTCGCGAGCGCGAGGCACTGACCGCGTTCGCAAAGAAGAAAAGCCTGGGCAGTGAGTTTAAGTTCTGAAAATGGGACTTTGTCCCATTTTCAGTTTTTGACGATTTGGAACTCGGATTTGAGGCGATTTTGGGTGATTTTCAGAGAAACCAACGGGTAAGTGTTCTTAACTCAATATTGGTTAAATTACCCGAATATATGGTTGTTTTTATCATTTAATTAGTGAATTGAGTTGGAAACAATTGAAAACCCTCTTGGTTTAAATTGAAGATTTGAGAGTCGAGTTGGGGTCGGATTTTGGTAAAGTTAGTATGGTTAGACTCGTGGTTGAATGGTCTATCAGATTTTGTAACTTTTGTCGAGTTCCGAGACGTGGGCCCCACGGGCGATTTTTGAGCTAATTTTCGGATTTTTATGGAAAATTATTATTTTCTTATGGAATTAATTCCAATGAATTTTATTGAATGAAACGAATTATTTATGGCCAGATTTGAGGCGTTTGGAGACCAATTCACGAGGAAAGGACATTGCAGAATAGGAATTGCACGGCTTGAAGTAAGTAACAGTTTTAAATCTGGTCCTGAGGGTATGAAACCTTGGATTTTGGTATCATGCGACTATTTTGAAGGTGATGCACATGCTAGGTGACAGGCGTATGGGCGTGCATTGAGGGGATTGTGACTTGGTCCGTCCCGAAAAAACTGTAAAGTTGAATAATTTGTTGTTAGCCATATGTTCTCTATGTATTGATAAAATTTGACTGTAAATCATGTTAGAAATCATGCTTAGGCTATGTGATAGTACTGTTAGGACCCACAGAGGTCGCGTACTTGTTGAATTACCTGCTAAATACTATATGTACATAGTCTCAGTTTTTACTTGCATATTTTATCTCAGTCTCTGTTATTATTCTTATTATTATTATTATTATTATTATTATTATTATTATTAATACATCATATTATTGTTGTTTGGGCTGATTTCATGATTTGTGAGAGCCCGAGAGACTGGATAGATTTATGACTGAGTGAGGCCGAGGGCCTGATTGTGAGATATTGATACTATAGTACGTGAGTTGGCCGTGCGGATCCTTATATTATACTATGGTACGTGAGTTGGCCGTGCAGCACGTGAGTTGGCCGTGCGGATCCTTATATTATACTATAGCACGTGAGTTGGCCGTGCGGATCCTTATATTATACTATGGCACGTGAGTTGGCCGTGCAGTACGTGAGTTGGCCGTGTGGATCCAAATATTTATATTATGACACATGAGTTGTTTGTGCAGCACGTGAGTTGTCCGTACAGATTATAGCGCTTGGGCTGTAGGAGCCCCTCCGGAGTCTGTACACCCCCAATGAGTGCGGGTACCCATTGAGTGAGTGATGAGGGCTGGGAGCCCAGGGAGTGATTGTTATTTTGAGAGGTTGTACTTAAATTCCATTTGTTGTTGCATTTAGTTGCTATCTGGCATTGTTGTGAAATTTCTGAAAGATTGTTGACATACGGATTACATGAACAGGAACTGTATAAAAATTGATTTGACATTAAACTGCCAGATTTGATAGCATGTCTATTCTTTGCTAGGATTACTGGAAGTGAACCATAACTGTATAGCTTGTTACTACCTTCAGTTTCTTATTTATTATTGTTACTTGCTGAGTTGGTTGTACTCATACTACACCTTGCACTTCGTGTGCAGATCCAGGTGTTCTCGGACATAGCGGGTATTGATTCTTCCGTACAGCTAATTTTTCGGAGATTCAGAGGTAGCTGCCGTGTTTCGCAGACCTTGTCTCTCCTTCCCTATCTCTGTATTACTGTATTTTTGTTCTTAGACTATCGTAGACCGTACTTTTCCAGATTTGTATTTATATTAGATGCTCATGTACTCAGTGACACCAGGTTTTGGGGAGCGTTTGTATTATATTTAAATATTATATTTTCAATCTTGAGAGAAATTGTGGTTTATTCAGATTTTTGGCTTGCCTAGTATTGAGATAGGCGCCATCACGACGGGTGAGATTTTGGGTCGTGACAAGTTGGTATCAGAGCCTAGGTTACATAGGTCTCACGAGTCATGAGCATGTTTAGTAGAGTCTTGCGGATCGGTACGGAGACGTCTGTACGTATCTTCGAGAGGCTGCAGAACCCTTAGAAAAGTTTCACTTTCTTGTATTCTATCGTGCGAATTTGTTGATTCTGGAAACTAAATTTCTGCTATTCTATTCTCTTACAGATGGTGAGGACACATACTACCAGATCGGACGGTCAGCCACCAGTGCCACCAGTTAGGGCTGTGAGAGGTCGGGGCCGTGGTAGAGGTCGGGGCCGAGGTAGAGGTCGAGGTGTAGCTCGTACCACAATTGGAACAGAACTTGTAGTACCACCAGTTATTCCAGCTCAGGAGCAGATTCCAGATATAGTTGAGCTGACAGGATCAGCTCAGGCACCAGCTGTGCCCATTGAGATTGCACGCATTCAGGAGACTTTGGCCCAGATATTGGCAGCCTGCACTGGTCTTGCTCAGATAGTTTTGGCTCAGGCCGCACCTGCCACTTCTCAGGCTGGGGGAGATACTCATACCCCCGTTGCCCATACTCTAGACCAGGTAGTATAGGGACTTCAGATACCGGGAGCACTACCAGCCCAATCGGTTGCAGTTGCTCAGGCCCCGATAGTTCCTGTTATGGCAAATGATGAGCAGAGGAGACTTGAGAGATTTGAGAGGCTTCGACCTCCACCATTTAGCGATACTGAGTCAGAGGATGCTTAGGATTTGCTGGATAGGTTCCAATGGATGCTTCGGACGGCAGGTATTTTGGAGACCAGTGGGGTCTCATTCACTACTTTTCAGTTTTCTGGGGCTGCACTCAGAAGGTGGGAGACTTACGAGAGACGTAGTCCTGTTGGCGCAGTACCCCCTTACTTGGCATTAGTTCTCCGTGGTCTTTTTGGAGAAGTTCGTACCTCAGTCCCGTATAGAAGAGCTGCGCAGACAGTTTGAGCAGCTTCACTAGGGTGATATGTCCGTGACACGGTACGAGATGAGATTTTCTGAGTTGGCTCGTCACGCAATCTAGTTGGTTCCCACTGATAGGGAGAGGATTATGAGGTTCATTGATGGCCTCACATATCATATGCGGTTACTTATGACTAGGGAGAGAGTATCCGGTGCTACTTTTGATGAGGTAGTGGACATTGCTCGGCAAATAGAGATGGTTCATAGCCAGGAACGTAGAGAGAGAGAGAGGCTAAGAGGCCTCGTGGTCTGGGTGATTACAGCGGTGTTCCTTCAGGGGGTCAGTTTCACCGAGGTAAGGGTCGTTCTTACAGACACGCTCAGACGGGTCGTTCAGCTCATCGTGCTGCATCATCTAGCCATGGTTCTTACAGTGCTCACCTAGGCCAGTCTTCATTTAGTGCACTACCAGCTCAGAGTTCTCATCATGCCTCGTCCGCACAGGCTTCTGCAGGTCATTCCTCGGGATATCAGGAGTAACAGTTCTGTCAGAGGAAGGGTTGTTTCGAGTGCGGAGAATTTGGTCATTTCAAGAGAGAGTGTCCTAGGCTGTTGAGTGGGGTTTCACAACAGAGTTCTCGACCAACGGCACCAGCACCAGCAGTTACACCACCCGCCCTTCCATCTCGGGGTGGGGGTCAGGCAGTTAGGGGTCGCCCAAGAGGGGGAGGCCGATCAGGAGGCGGGCAGGCTCGATTCTAGGCTTTTCCTGCCAGGCCAGATGCTGTTGCTTCAGACGCAGTAATCACAGGTATTGTTTCAGTGTGCCACAGGGAGGCTTTTATATTATTTGACCTTGGTTCCACTTATTCTTATGTATCATCGTATTTTGCTCATTATCTGGATATGCCCTGTGAGTCCTTAATTTCACCTGTTTGTGTATCTACACCGGTGGGCGATATCATTACTGTGGATAGTGTGTATGAGTCATGTGTAGTAACTATTGGGGAACTGGAGACTAGAGTTGATCTCTTATTACTCAGTATAGTTGATTTTGATGTAATCCTGGGTATGGATTGGTTGTCTCCATGTCATGCTATTTTGAACTGTCACACAAAAATCGTGACATTGACGATGCCGTGGTTGCCAAAGGTTGAATGGAGGGGTTCTCTAGATCTTGTTCCTAGTATGGTAATTTCTTATTTGAAGGGCCAACGTATGGTTGGAAAGGGATGCTTGTCATATTTGGCCTTTGTGAGAGATGTTGATGCAGATGCTCCTATTATTGATTCAGTACCGGTCGTGCGAGACTTTTCGGATGTATTTCCTATAGACCTGCCGGGTATGCCACCCGACAGGGATATTGATTTCGGTATTGACTTGGTGCAGGGCACTCAGCCCATTTCTTTTCCTCCGTATCGTATGGCACCAGCAGAGTTAAAAGAATTGAAAGAGCAACTTTAGAAACTCCTTGAAAAGGGGTTTATTAGGCCTAGTGTGCCACCTTGGGGTGCACCGATTTTATTTGTGAAAAAGAAATATGGTACTATGCGGATGTGCATTGATTATAGGCAGTTGAACAAAGCTACAATCAAGAATAAATATCTATTGCCGCATATTGATGATTTATTTGACCAGCTTCAGGGAGCGAGGGTATTCTCCAAAATTGATTTGAGGTCTGGGTATCACCAATTAAAAATTTGGGATTCGGATATTCTAAAGACGGCATTCAGGACTTGTTATGGCCACTATGAATTTCTTGTGATGCCTTTTGGGCTAACCAATACCCCAGCAACATTTATGCATTTGATGAATAGTGTATTTCAGCCATATCTTGATTTATTTGTCGTGGTATTCATTGATGATATTCTGGTGTACTCATATGGCTAGGAGGAGCATGCACAATACTTGGGTATTGTATTACAGAGGTTGAGAGAGGAGAAACTTTATGCCAAATTCTCTAAGTGTGAGTTCTGGCTTAGTTTGGTGGAATTCTTGGGACATATAGTGTCCAGTGAAGGTATTAAGGTGGATCCGAAGAAAATAAAGGCAGTTCAGAATTGGCCCAGATCATCCTCAATTACTGAGATTCGGAGTTTTCTCGGCTTGGCCGGTTATTATCGTCGTTTTGTGGTGGGTTTCTCGTCTATTGCATCTCCTATGACTAAATTGACCCAGAAAGGTGCTCCGTTCAGGTGGTCGGATGAATGTGAAGAGAGCTTTCAGAAGCTCAAGACAGCTTTGACTACAACTTCAGTATTGGTATTGCCTACAGGTTCAGAATCTTACATTGTGTATTGTGACACGTCGCGGATTGGTCTCAGCGCAGTACTTATGCAAGACGATAGGGTGATTGCCTATGCGTCCAGACAGTTAAAGGTTCATGAGAAGAATTATCCAGTCCACGATCTTGAGTTGGCAGCTATTGNGGCGCAGTACTTATGCAAGACGGTAGGGTGATTGACTATGCATCCAGATAGTTAAAGGTACATGAGAAGAATTATCAAGTCCACGATCTTGAGTTGGCAGCTATTGTTCATGCCTTGAAAATTTGGCGGCATTACTTGTACGGTGTCCAGTGTGAGGTGTATACAGATCATCGGAGTCTGCAACATTTATTTAAACAGAAGGATCTTAACTTGCGGCAGCGAAGGTGATTGGAGTTGCTTAAGGATTATGATATCACTATTCTCTATCATCCCGGAAAGGCCAATGTAGTGGCTGATGCCTTGAGTCATAAGGCGGAGAGTTTAGGCAGCTTAGCATATTTACCGGTAGCAGAGAGGCCTTTAGCCTTGGATCTTCAGGCCTTGGCTAATCAGTTTGTTAGATTGGATGTTTCCGAGCCGAATCGAGTTTTGGCCTGTGTGATTTCTCGGTCTTCTTTATACGATCGCATCAGAGAGCGCCAGTATGATGATCCACGTCTGCTTGTCCTTAAGGACACGGTTCAGCACAGTGATGCCAAGGAAGTCACTATTGGAGATGACGGCATATTACAGATGCAGGGCAGGCTATGTGCACCTAATGTAAATGGTTTGCGTGAACTGATTCTCCAGGAAGTTCACAGTTCGCGGTACTCTATTCATCCAGGCGCCGCGATGATGTATAAGGATTTGAGATAGCATTATTGGCAGAGGCGGATGAAGAAAGATATAGTTGGGATTGTATCTCGGTGTTTAAATTTTCAACAGGTAAAGTACGAGCATCAGAGACCGAGCGGATTGCTATAGAGACTTGAAATTCTGGAGTAGATGTGGGAGCGTATTACCATGGACTTCGTAGTTAGACTCCCACGGACTTTGA
>AWOL01S0023195.1:15488-37735 GCA_000715115.1 Nicotiana otophora | reverse complement strand
AGGTCGCTTAGGAGTAGACTCTTGAGAAACCATTGGTCTATGCCTAGTCAAGCTAGCAATTGGAATATCATCAGAACCCTCTTTACTTTCCCCAACGACTTCTTCAGAATCAAATCTCATCTCAGGCATAACCATAGACAAAGGCTCGGCATCGAAATGATGGGAGGGAGCAGGATCAATACTGACCTGGGGCTCTTGAGAGGACCCCCTGAGTTGGATCCTCTGAGGAGGGATTAAGTCCCTCAGTTGGTACCCCAGTAGTATTGTCCTATGCCGATTGTTCAACAGGCACAAGCTCTCTACCCTCTACCACAGTCTTAGACTCTTGCCCCTGAGACTCAGACCCATCCACACTTTATTCGATAATAACCCCTTCATTATCTATAGATAACATGTTTTCTATTGCTTCTTTCTCTTGTAACTCCATGGAAAACACATAAGAAGAAAGAGTTGTACTTGTGGGCTTAAGATTAGGAACTGAAGCATTCTCAGAACCAGCAGTTTGGTCTACATTTGAGCCTTCATCCAAAGGAAGACTCGAGATTTCCTGATTTTCTTCTTTGTCAATTGTACCCTTTTCACCCAGATTTTACGGCGAGGCAGGAGGAGAGCTCGTAGCCACAAACTTTTTAGGAGTTGAGATTTTATGACTCCTATGAGAACCAGAACTTGATTGGGTAGGAGAGGAAACTGAGAGTGGGGGTGACTCTGCCCTAGGGTTTTGGCTAGTAGTAGTGAGGAGCGATGAGTCCAACATTGGTGTTTTAACTAGCGAGGACTCAGTTGGGGTGTTACTTGGAACACTCGAGTTTTCATAATTTTCCACCATGGTGAGAAGTGATGAATTGAAGAAAAGGAATGGGTAGTTTGAAGAGAGGAAGAAGAAGAGAGAGTTTGAAGTTTGATATGAAGAGTTGTGACAGTGATGGATGCATTTAAGATGGATGAGGGACAGGTTAAGAAAGGGCGTCACTTTTGGGAGTCGGGTCGATTATTAACGGGTGAGACGTTTGGGTTCACAAGGTGCAAGGAAAAGAACTGATGCACTGATGATGTGGCACTTGTTTTAATCGTTCAAAATTATGCATGAGAGAACAGAGAAGCTACTAACATGTGTCAGGAGAACCAAGTTCCCTGACTAATCTTGCATCTATAAGCTTTGCCCTTTTTACCAGTGTGTACTACATCCACTGCCGATTTTCTCTGTAATCATCATGCGTGTCTACCTGTAACGGTATAGAGATGAGTTAGGCTGTGCCAGAAAATACTTTTTAACTAATCTTACCTGAACATTTCTTTCATATCCAATCGTCAAGGGACCAGGTTCTCAGTTGGGTTTCATCAACCCCAGTGCTAGGCGATTTCTTTCAAAATGTTCTCTGCTCAAGGCCTTGGTATATATGTCTGCAATCTGATCTTCTGTGCTGCAGAATTTCATGCAAATGAGCCTCTTTTAAACACTGTCTCTGAGGAAGCGGTGACGCACATCAATGTGCTTGGTTCTCTTATGTTGGACTGGATTTTTGGCCATATTGAGTGCACTTGTATTGTCACACAGGAGCGGCACACAGTCAGAGCACACTCCAAAGTCTTCCAACTGTTGTTTGATCCACATCAATTGAACACAACAAGAAGCAGCTACTACATATTCCGCTTCTGCAGTTGAGAGTGCCACAGAGTTTTGCTTCCTCGTACCCCATGAGATTAGACAGGAACCCATGAAATGTGCCATTCCAGATGTGCTTTTCCTATCCACCAGATATCTTGTATAATCAGCATCAGCATACCGAACAAGATTAAAGTTGTCACCTGAGGGATAGTACAAAACCAGGCCCTGCGTTCCTTTGAGATATCTCAATATTCTCTTGGCAACCTTCAAATGAGATTCCTTTGGATTAGATTGAAATCTTGCACCAAGACCCACACCAAACACAATATCTGGTCTGCTTGCAGTGGGATACAATAGTGACCCTATAATCCCTCTATACATGTTCTGATTTATAGGGGAACCAGGTTCATCCATGTCTAGACGAGTAGCTGTGGAAATAGAAGTGTCAATAACTTTTGATGCTTCCATGTCAAACCTTTTCAGCATCTCATTGATGTACTTCTGCTGACTTATCAATGTCCCCTTTTGAGATTGCCTCACTTGAAGTCCCAGAAAGAAATTTAATTCTCCCATCATACTCATCTCGAACTCACTCCCCATGAGTTTTGCAAACTCTTCACAAAGAGAGTCAGCTGTGGCTCCGAAAATGATATCATCAACATATACTTGAACAATGAGTAGGTTCCTCCCTCGTTTCTTTAGAAAAAGAGTGTTGTCAATTTTCCCTCTTGTAAAGCCATTTTCTAGAAAGAACTTTGACAACCTTTCATACCAAGCCCGGGGAGCCTGCTTTAGCCCATACAGTGCCTTGTCTAGTTTGAACACATGCTCAAGATGCTCGTGACACTAAAATCTAGGAGGTTGCTTGACATAAACTTCTTCTTTTAGGAAGCCATTCAGAAATGCATTTTGACATCCATTTAGAACAGTGTGAATTCCATATGTGATGCAAAGGCTATAAGGATTCTGATAGCTTCCATTCGAACAACTGGAGCAAAATTGTCATCATAGTCAATCCCTTCATCCTGATTGTAGCCTTGAACCACAAGCCTTGCCTTATTTCTCGTTGTGTTTTCAAACTTATCAAGTTTGTTCCTGAATACCCACCTGGTTCCTATAACGGTTCGATCTGCGGGTCGAGGAACCAGGTGCCATACTTTGTTTCTTTCAAATTGATGTAGCTCTTCTTGCATGGCATGATCCAGTCTGCATATTTCAAAGATTCTTTGATGTTTTTGGACTCTATTTGAGAAAGAAAGGCTGAGAAGGCAAGTGAGTTTCTAGCTTTTGACCTGGTCTGAATTCCTGAGTCGAGAGGAGTGATTATGCTGTCAAGAGGATGTGAGCTTTTGTGATTCCAATTTGGTACCTGAATCTAATTGGCAGAGGAGCCAGGTATATCTGAATGAGGTTCTTGTCCGCTTTTTACTTCAGCAAGTGGAGTACCTTGGACTGCATCAACAATTCTATTTTCAGCTTCAGTTGTTGTGATTGTGGGACCAGGTTCCTCTCCAATGGGTGGAGATGTATTTGCAACATCTTCACCGGATTCCTTAACATGACTCATCATGTCTGCCTTTCCATTTGCCATGTCAATAACTTCACCTGGAATAGATAAAGGTTCTCCATCTTGGTCAACACACATGTCCTTCTCACAGGAGAGGTGAGATTCATCAAAGATCACATGTATACTCTCTTCAACACATTGACTCCTTTTGTTGTATACTTTGTAAGCTTTGCTTTGAGATGAGTATCCCAGAAAGATTCCTTCATCACTTTTAGCATCGAATTTTCCAAGATTTTCCTTTCCATTGTTGAGGACAAAACATTTACACCCAAAAGTCCTTATATGTATCATCTTGGGCTTCCTTACATTCAGCAGTTCAGTTGGAGTCTTGTTCAAAAGGGACCTGATCATGCACATGTTCACCAAGTAGCAAGCAGTATTGACAGCTTCTACCCAAATATTATTTGCAATCCCACTGTCAATCAACATTGTCCTTTCCATGTCTTCAAGAGTTCTATTCTTCCTCTCCATAACACCATTTTGTTGAGGTGTTCTTGGAGCTGAAAAATTATGAGTGACACCATTTTCAGTACAGAACTTATCAAACTTGGCGTTGTCGAACTCTGTCCCATGATCAGACCTGATGCAAGCTACATTATTACCCATCTTCACTTGAATCTGTTTGACAAAGGCAACAAACACTTCAAAGGTTCCGTCCTTGGTTTTGAGAAACAGAGTCCGAGTGAATCTGGAGTAATCGTCAACTATAACAAAGATATATTTCTTTCCTCCCTTGCTTGCCACCCTCATGGGTCCCACATAAATCCATGTGAAGAAGATCAAGTGGCCTTTGAGGTATTGACTTCCCTTTTGGGCTTGAATGAGGATCTGGCTTGCTTGCCTTTTACACATGCATCACACACTTTGTGATCCTTGAAACTTGACTTGGACAGGCCACGAACCAGGTCTTCCTAACCAATTTGTTCAGTAACATGAAGCTTGCATGACCTAACCTCATATGACATAATTCAGCATCATCATCAACAATACTTAGACAGCTGAGATCACCATTCTGCAGAGACTCAAAATTAGCAACATAGATATTTTTGTATCATTTTGCTACTAGCACCACCTCACCAGTCACTAGGTTTGTGACTGTACATATTTCTTTTACACAAATTCCACCTTGTGTCCCTTGTCACAGATCTGGGAAACACTTAGCAAGCTATACTTCAACTCGTTCACGTTGTATATTTTTTCGATTGAGTGTGAGAGAGACTTCCCAATCCTTCCAAATCCCAGAATGTATACTTTCTTTCCATTTTCAAAGGATACACTTCCTCCTTGTAGGGCCTTTAGTGAAAGGAATCAATTGTACTTCCAGTCATATGCTTTGAGCAGCAGCTATCCATGTACCATTGTAGGCTACTTCCTTTCACTGTTCCCTGCACAAGAAAATCAGTAGTTAGACTTAGGAACGTAAACGAGTTTGGGTCCCTTGTAATGAGGAAAGGGGTGAATGAGGGATCTTCTGGTCCAAGCAGGCATCATGCGTTTTTTATATGAGGGACCAGGTTCTCTACCAGTAGTTAGTTTTTCAGCGAAAACTTTGTTTTTCTGCTGTGACTAAAATCTGGCCTTACAGTTTTCTTTAAAGTGCCCAGTGTTGCCACAGTGAGTACAAAGCCAATTATCGGGTACAGTAACGTACTTTCTGTGAGGATTGTAAGAAATCTTTTCCCTTTGGAACCTAATCCCCTGCATGTTTTCCCCATTATTGGTGTACATGGCAGTGATAGCATCAGAGGACCAGGTCCACTTGAGTAATTTTTCAAGGTCACTCTTCAATCTTCCTAGTTCTTCATTAAGTTGTTTGTTTTTCTCAAGCTCAGCACACAGACTGGACTTCACTAAATTTAACGCACTTTCAAGATTAATGTGTGCCTCACTTGCAACTTCCTTTCCCTTTTCAGAATTTTCAGGCCTACTCTCCATTTTAAGATCCCCAATTGTTTCCTTCAAGTCCATTAGCACCACTAATAGGTCATCTCTCTAATGCTCAATATTAGCAACCCTCTTAGTTAAGACTTCTTTTTCTTTTCTTCTACACTCAGTGGTCTCTTTTAGGTCTACCACAACAACCATTAGATCATCTCTTTCATGTTCTATATTTGCAATTTTTTCATCTAAGGCATCCTTCTCTTTCTTCAGGTTCTCAATTATTTCCTTTAAATCAACTACAACGACTACTAGATCATCTCTGGTCTGTTCTGCTTCTCCTAATTCCATAGTTAAAGCATCTTTATCATTTATAAGACTGTGATAAAAATCAAATAACACATTTGCCAAAGACATGAGTTTTTTAGAAGAACAAGATTTCAGATTTCTCTGAACATCCAGAAAACTTACCTCATCATCGTCGTCATCTTCATCATCATCAGACTGAGCCATCAAGGCAAAGATTGAGTCATATTCATTTACTTCACTTTCTACTGCCATCATTGAACTATCACCGTGATCATTTTCTTCTTCAGATTCGCTGGAGAAATCTCCCCATGCAGCAAGAGCTTGTTTCACAACATCGTCAGCGACATTCTTTCTCTTGAAGCATTTATCAGAAACCGGGTTCCTCTTGGCTGCTTTGTTTGTGTTGTGCTTGAATTGATCCTTCTTTAGGAGGGTCAGTCCTTGATGAAGTGTCCTGGCTTGCCACACTTATGACAGAAGTCATAGTTTTTTGGCTTGCTAGAACTCCCCTTTTTGGAATGCCTCCATTTGTGCGAACCATCTTCTGAAATCTTCTTGTCAAGTAAGCCATATCACCATCCTCACCACTTGAATCATTGTTGTCCGTCTTGAGGACCAGGTTCTTCTCTTTTTTGTGCTCTCTTATTTCATTGTCCTTCTTTTTCTTCATTTCATATGTTCTCAGATTGCCAACGAGTTCATCGATGGTCAGCTTCTGCAAGTCCTTCGTCTCTGTAATGGCGCTCACTTTGCTTTCCCAAGAACTGGGCAGCACACTAAGGATTTTCCTAACAAGCTTGTTTCTTGGAATAATTTCACCAAGAGAGTGGAGCTCATTAATGAAAGAGGTGAAGCGAGTATGCATATCTTGGATGGATTCATCATCTTTCATCATGAAGAGCTCGTATTCAATTGTGAGCATGTCGATCTTGGATTGCTTGACCAGTGTTGTTCCTTAGTGAGCAGTCTGGAGAGCTTCCCAGATTTCCTTAGCTGACAGACATGCCGATATCCTATTGTATTCATTAGGACCAATACCACAGACAAGGATTTTCTTTGCACGAAAATTCTTCTCTATGGCTTTCCGGTCGGCATCATTAAATTCTTTTCTTGTTTTAGGAATAGTTACAGCAGGGTCATCACTGGTGTTTGTAGGAACGAAGGGTCCATCATAGATGATGTCCCAGAGCTCGGATTCTTCAGCTATGATAAAATCGTGAATCCTTGTCTTCCACCATCCATACTACTTGCCATTGAACCTTGGTGGCCTATAGATGGACTGACATTCTTCAAAGTTTGGTGGAGCAGCCATGAGGCTCCTTTCTAGGGGTTAGCCTGATAGAAAGAACTTGCTCTAATACCAATTGATAGAATTTAAGGGTCCACCAAACTATATAGAGAACCAAGTTCTCTATAAGTTCCCACAGATATAAGTTCCCGCACACTGCAGTGAGTAAATCACAGGAGGAATTTTACGTGGAAAATTCTCAGCTCAACGGGATTAAAAACCACAACCTACCCTTGTAGGATTTCAACTTTACTACTGAGAAACTTTCAGATTACAACCTATGTAACCTAGGAATTAACCTCTTAATCCCTCTCTAACTTGTAACACTCTATTACAAGCCACTTTGTAATAACTCTATTACAAAAACTTTACAACTCGACTAACTCTAGCCAAGACACAAACACAGGGGTTTATGATTTATCAAGGGTTTCCTACGCAATGCCTCTAAACAAGCTAAGTAGGAATTATAATTGAAGAACTATTACAAATTTACAACTCAACTAAGGACATATAATAACTTGATATGGGGAACTGGTCCGTAGTAGTGTTGTTCTTTGTTCTTGATGCACTTTGAGAATTGTTTTCTTGATGATCAATCATAGTGAGTGTGCTCGAGTAAATTCTCTAAGTGTTCAAGTCATTTGTTTTACCTTCCTTGATGTTAATAATGCATTTGTGACATCACTAGGATGTTGCAAGCAAGGTAGGTAAAAGACACTCCCTATAAAGTTGACTGATGTACTGTTTCTGTACTGTAGCGTGTGCAGGCAGCAACATTACAGCTGGGGCAGTTGACTTGTACAGTTTTCTCGAGAAACGGTAGTTATCTGTTACCTCTGTTGTTCCTTTGATTCTGAAGAGTTGAACCACATCCCAAGCTGGAACCATTTGATCTTAAGGTCTTGAGAATGTGTAACAGGTTCCTTATCTGGTTCTTGATAGTAAGTTTGTTAGATCATCAAAGCATAACAGGGATATACATATAGCCTATCGGTGACTAAATCGAATTGGTGCCTAATAAATTTACTAGGGAGTTAAATGCTTTCTACTGAATAATTCTTCATTCATTGATATATGGTTGAAGAGTTGATAAGATACTAAGTTAAACTAGGATCATTATGATAAGTCCTAGCTAATTAAAGAGATAGGTGAGATGACATGATACCATCAAGAAACTCCAACAGCGATGGGGAGGTGACATCAATCTTAATTCTCCAAGCTGGTGAAAGTGAAAGGACCATTATTCAACAACCCTCGTGTTTTTATAGCTCGACACATTATTAATACTTAACCCATCTCTGATTTATTTGACAAAGTAATTGACTTATTTTATATACCTCTGGTACTGATATAGCTAGGGCCTATAGCCTTGTTAAACAAAGTCAAAAACCATTTTCTACAACCTTTTGTTTCTTTNTACAAAAACTTTACAACTCGACTAACTCTAGCCAAGACACAAACACAGGGGTTTATGATTTATCAAGGGTTTCCTACGCAATGCCTCTAAACAAGCTAAGTAGGAATTATAATTGAAGAACTATTACAAATTTACAACTCAACTAAGGACATATAATAACTTGATATGGGGAACTGGTCCGTAGTAGTGTTGTTCTTTGTTCTTGATGCACTTTGAGAATTGTTTTCTTGATGATCAATCATAGTGAGTGTGCTCGAGTAAATTCTCTAAGTGTTCAAGTCATTTGTTTTACCTTCCTTGATGTTAATAATGCATTTGTGACATCACTAGGATGTTGCAAGCAAGGTAGGTAAAAGACACTCCCTATAAAGTTGACTGATGTACTGTTTCTGTACTGTAGCGTGTGCAGGCAGCAACATTACAGCTGGGGCAGTTGACTTGTACAGTTTTCTCGAGAAACGGTAGTTATCTGTTACCTCTGTTGTTCCTTTGATTCTGAAGAGTTGAACCACATCCCAAGCTGGAACCATTTGATCTTAAGGTCTTGAGAATGTGTAACAGGTTCCTTATCTGGTTCTTGATAGTAAGTTTGTTAGATCATCAAAGCATAACAGGGATATACATATAGCCTATCGGTGACTAAATCGAATTGGTGCCTAATAAATTTACTAGGGAGTTAAATGCTTTCTACTGAATAATTCTTCATTCATTGATATATGGTTGAAGAGTTGATAAGATACTAAGTTAAACTAGGATCATTATGATAAGTCCTAGCTAATTAAAGAGATAGGTGAGATGACATGATACCATCAAGAAACTCCAACAGCGATGGGGAGGTGACATCAATCTTAATTCTCCAAGCTGGTGAAAGTGAAAGGACCATTATTCAACAACCCTCGTGTTTTTATAGCTCGACACATTATTAATACTTAACCCATCTCTGATTTATTTGACAAAGTAATTGACTTATTTTATATACCTCTGGTACTGATATAGCTAGGGCCTATAGCCTTGTTAAACAAAGTCAAAAACCATTTTCTACAACCTTTTGTTTCTTTTTTTGTACTTCACACATCCGTCGGAAACGTCTTTTAAGAATAGAGGGATATATCCCGTCCATCCTACCATACTCTTTCATATTAAAACCATTTGTGAAGATATCTAAAATGACTTTGTGTCACTAGATGAGATTACTGGCAGACTTCGACCCTTATGCAAATATAAAGTAAAAAAAAAGCACTTGGTCAGAAGTTAGAATAACTTACACTTCTCTGTTATACTTTAAGTTTTTAATGATGACACATTTAATAATGGTAATACTCATCTCATTCCAATTTGTGCAGGGAAATATATCAATATAAGGGAAAGAAGCGATAACTTCAAAAGGAAAGAAATGCAAGTGATCTGTCCAGTTTTAAGAAATCAAGACAAGAGGAAGAGCTAAATGAAGTACAAATATCCAAGATCATAGGAAAATCAAAGGATCATCAATCAAACAACTTAGCATACTAGAAGATCAGTTACCTAGTAGGAAAGATAGAGACATCAACTCTCAATCAACATAACTGTTCAAGAATCTCTCAGAAGGATGTGGCAAACGAAAGGAAGGAAAGTGTAGTTTGTTATATGAATGCAGTCCACATCTATTGACTGGATTCAGAGGCATCCCTTAGGTCGGTCTCTTAGAAAATTACTTCCTCAATCAAAGAAATTTCTCAACCTCGCTCACAATCAATGAAGATCTTGGTGACTGGAATAACTCAAGACATCAACCACTACCTATATGAAGAACTCGAAAAAGAAGAGAATAATGCGTAACTACACATACAAGCTTTATACATCTTTCTAGTTCTTATATAAAATATTGTATTCTTGAGTTTACTAGTGTCACAAAAGATAGAAATAAAAATAGAAAATAATAAGGAGGTTGTGTCCAAAGCTTAAAAAACATTCAATTGTACATCGTTGGTGGTAATAAAACCACGACCGTTATAATAAATCATCTTTGAAGATCTAAGAGAACCCCTGCAACCCAAGGGAACTGGATGTAGGTACCATACTAATACACGAACCAGTATAAAACTCTGTTCTCATTTATTCTGTCTTTGTTTAATATTCTTTACTATTATTTTGCTCTAACTCAGTCTGCAGGAAAAAAAGTCGACTAATATCATAGTTGGTCAACTAATTTTTTAAATTAGCACAATTTACCCCTCCCCTCTTGTGTTTCAATTGGTATCAGAGCATGTCTCACAATAATACTATTTTCTTAAACGCAAGTGAGTAAAAGATCATGATATTAAACACAGTTGTCGGAGCACTCTTTCAAGAAGGAACCCCTCAAACAAGACTATCCTACTTTAATGGTCAGCATTTCTCACACAGAAAAGTGCGTATGAAAATATATGTAAAATCATATAACATTAAAGTGTGGTGCGTGATCAAAAAGGGAGACCTCCCTATCCCACCAGCCAAAAAGGACAAACCCACTGAAAGCCATGTATCATCTGATCCCCTTGATGTATATGACTATACTGACGAACAGGCTGCTATTGCTTATGTAAATGCTAAAGAGAAAAATCTTCTTTATAACACCATATGTGGAGAAGAGTATGAGAAAATATCAAGTTGTAAAACTGCAAAAGAAATGTGGAACAAACTTGAAGTCCCCTATGAGGGAACTAACAAAGTTAAGAAAACAAGGATAAACCTTCTGATTCATGATTACGAACTATTTCAAATGAAGGAAGGCGCTGTTGAAGAAAGGTTCTCTTGATTCAGCAAAATTATTAGGGATCTAAAATCATTTGGGAGACCACTAAAAAGTAGAGAACAAGTCAGAAAAATTTTAAGGAGTCTATTTTGCGCCTCGTTATTTTTGCGAAAGCAGGTTTCGACACTTGACAACTCTTTTAAATGGGGTTAAAAGAGAAGAGTTGCCACCTAACAATTTTAAGGTGCGTTAGGGCACCTATTTGCGAATAACTTTGGTTAAACTAGTCTGCACATCTAAAGATCGGGTAAGGGCTCAAATTACCTCGAAGAGAAAGTGTTAGGCACTTTTCGAGATTCACAATTGTAGTTCTCGGTTGAATTTTAAGCTATAAGGGAATCTTAAGTTATTAACTAATTACCCTAAGTGAACCTGCGAGTTGATTTATTATTAAATTAAGTGAATAGGTGATCAAGCAGGTTATTAGTTACTCTAAGTGGAACAAGATGACCAGATGTAATTTGATTACTAATAATCAACTAAATTAAAGGATATTTAAAGAAAATAGCATAAAGATAATTCGAAGATGTAATGGAAGAAGAAAAAATAATTAACTAATATTAATTAACAAGCTTGGTTACAAAGATGTTCAAGCCTTAGAGCTACTAGGTACTAATTCCTAATCTTGGGTAGAACATACATGAATAATTAGACATGATGAGGGTCCTAAATTCTTAAGCCTAAAGGATCTACCCAGGCAATATAAATAATACCTTGAAACTTTAAGTGCAATAGTTTCTCATATTATCCAGCGAGCACAGACTATCATTTCTAGCTACCCGATTACTATCTTCAAGTTGTATACCTAAAGAACGTTATTTCAATTCTAAGTTGTACCCTATGGGTGCCTACCTGTCACATCCTATTTGTTCAGGAGGTATTGGACAGCTATAGGGGTGCTTCTAGACTCGTCTTACGGTTGCTATAAAATTAAAACTAGGCGCCAAATAATTGAAACACATAGGACTACAAAGAATGCAACTAGCACGTAAAGGCTCACATTTATCTCTTATACGGACTCGTAGAGATGCAAAATTGTTACTAAGTAAACTGGTTTTAAAGGAGAGGCAGAAAATATGTTGATATGGTGGATTGGTTTAACGAGTTGCCCTATGAGCATGATTTCTAATCGCAAGAGTATGCTGGATAGTTTTATAAATTAACCTGTACCATTAAACTAATTAGTTTAAGACTAAGACAGTATCGTTGAACGACACTCGTAAGTGGCCGATTGCAATAGTGAGGAGGTATAAACTATCTAAGTACTAATCATATATGCATGATCTCTATGCGAACGTCATAGTAAAAATACAAAAAGAAAACAGACTTAACGTTATCAGATTTGTATACGGTTAAAATCGAGTTTGCCCTGCGTGTAAGTAGTCAAGATTGGACCATGATGGACTGAGGGTCGTCATTATAATATAGAGATGTGATGTGAAATCGGGTTATCGAGCTCAAGATTCAGGGACCGATCAATACCGAGCTCGATTCAATATCGAGCTATGATGTGAAGTTATGCTATCGAGCTCAAGATCCAGAGACCGATCAATACCGAGCTCGAATCAATATCGAGCTCGAGCCTCAGAAACCGACCAATACAGACACCGACCAATACCGAGACCAACCAAGATCGAGCCAAGAAGCAAAGAGTTGTTGTAGCCACACTAGGGGAGAGAATCCCAGCGGCAATCAAGGAAAAACTAATTAACTAATCTATCATGGGATCCCCACTATGTATTTTTGATTATATCCAAAGTAGGATTCCTCCACTATATTAAGAGTGGTTATCATTCATTTAGAGGGACGGATACACAGATTGAGATACATTCATACACTCTCACATTCAGAGACTATTGCAATTTACATAACATCTAGCTGATATTATCCTTTTTGGGGATTTTGGTATTGATTCATCATGTTCATTTATAAATCATTCTCTATTCAATTTGGGGTTTGTATTTAATCCTTTTTTATAGTCAATATTTGATACATTTCTACTTATTTTTTTGATTTGTACCAATTTATACCACGTATCCTTAGAACTACGTATAAATTCAACTCTATCTATTTTTTGGGTAAATAGTTTGGCGCCCACCATGGGGCTAAGAATAACAGTGGTTATTTGGTACGAATCTCTGCAAAACACACCATTTTATACTTGCTCTTGGAAGTGTCTTTTATTTCAGGTTAAAAATGACGAACTCTCCATTAATGGCACTACCTATCGACAACGAAGCTGACCTTCAAGATGAGAACAACAACCGGACGATCGGGGATGAAAGGCCACTCGTCGATCCCGTTGGAACTCGGGTCATAGATCCCATTAACGTTAATTCACATGTGGCCATCGAGGCAAACGAACATTCCGACCCCGAAAGCAGCATTCATGGTGGAACTCGATCTGCAGTTCGAAATACCCAAAATGTTGGAGAAGACGGAATCAACTTGCGTATGATTTTCGAAATGTTGCAAGCTCAATAGGTAGCAATAGCTCAGTTGCAGAACCAAACCCAAGCATCGAGCAGGACTGAGCTTGGTCCACCCCGAGAAGTCATCCACGAAATGGGGCCAGCTATAGTTAGATCAAATGAATAAGAATCGGGGACTAATCCCGAAATTATTAAGATGTTCGAGGAACTGACAAAATGAATTGAGTCAGGAGAAAAGAGGCTTAAAGCAAACGACAAAAAAGTAGAAACTTATAACTCCAGGGTTGATCAGATCCCAGGGCACCACCGGTATTAAAGGGCTTGGATTCCAAAATATTCGTACAAAAGCCTTTCCCCTCGAGCGCGGCTCCGAAATCGATCCCCAAGAAGTTTTGCATGCCCGAAATTCCCAAATATAATGGGACGACCGAACCTAACGAACATGTCACCTCTTACACATGTGCCATTAAAGGGAATGATCTAGAAGACGGCGAGATCGAATCCGTACTATTGAAGAAGTTCGGGGAAACCCTGTCGAAGGGGGTAATGATATGGTATCATAATTTACCGCCTAACTCTATCATTTGTTTTTGCTATGCTTGCAAATTCTTTCGTAAAAGCACACGCCGGAGCCATAAAGGTCGAAACCAGGAAGTCGGACCTTTTCAAGATAAGGCAAAAAGATAACGATATGCTAAGAGAGTTCGTATCTCGTTTCCAAACGGAACGAATGGATCTACCACCGGTCACGGACGACTGGGTTGTTCAAGATTTCACTCAAGGACTAAACTAACGAAGCTCGATGGCTTCACGATAGTTGAAGTAGAATTTGATCGAATACCCGGCCGTTACCTGGGCCGATGTACACAATCGATATCAATCGAAGATTAGAGTCGAAGACGACCAGTTAGGTTCTGAGTCCATTATTGAAAGAGATATCGACCGAGAACCAAGGTCGAACAAGGACTGATATCGGCCGTATAACGGAGATCGTAGGGGTAGAGAACCCACACGCAACTCCATACAAGGCAAAATGAGAAGTGATCGAGGCCAAGGGTCTCAGGGGATGATGAACAAGAATGGGTTCGACATGCATACTGGGCCTAAGGAAGCACCACGGTTATCAGAATAAAACTTTAACATCGATGCATCCGCCATCCTGTCGGCTATCGGACACATCAAAGATACTAGGTGGCCTCGACCTCTGTAGCCCGATCCAGCCTAGAGAAATCCCAATCAAATGTGCAAGTATCATGGCACTAATGGCCACAGAACTGAAGACTGTAGGCAGTTGAGAGAGGAGGTAGCCCGGTTATTCAATGAAGGGCACCTTTGGGAATTTTCAAGTGACCGGGCCAAAATCCATTTCAAAAACAAAGAATCAATAGACAAAACGAACAAGAAGATCCACAATACGTCATCTACATAATCATCGGAGGGATCGATGTCCCCCAGGGGCCGGTGCTTAAACGCACTAAGATGTCGATTGTAAGAGAGAAGCGATCTCGCACTCAGGAGTACACACCTAAAGGAACCTTGTCCTTTAGTGACGAAGACGCGGAAGGAATCATGCAACCCCAAAATGATGCAATGGTAATATATCTACTTATGAATACAACTCAAGTTAAGCGTGTGTTAATTGATCCAGGTAGTTCGGCCAACATCATTCGATCAAAGGTCGTAGAGCAACTCGGTCTACAGGACAAGGTCGTGCCCACAACCCTGGTACTAAACGGATTCAATATGGCATATGAAACTACTAAGGGCAAGATAATTTTGCACTAAATGTGGCTGGGACCATCCAAGAAATAAAGTTCCATATGATCGAGGGCGATATAAGATATAATGCCCTATTCGGGAGGCCATGGATCCACAACATGAGAGTAGTGCCCTCGACCCTTCACCAGGTTCTGAAATTCCCAACATAAGAGGAATCAAAACGGTCTACGGGGAGCAACCAGCCGCAAAAGAAATGTTTGTCGTTGATGAAGTGATTCCAATATCTTCACTATCATTGACAAAAGGATCCGATTCTAAGAAGGAACGAGATACCAAATACAAATCACAAAGGTCAGCATCGACCCAACTAAAGAATCAGAAGACTGGCGAAGATGATGATGAGTATGGTGTCCCTCGATCCTTCGTGGTCCCTAATGATTTTGATGCTACCGAATCACCGGTCAAAGAACTAGAGCAAATCACGCTAATTGAACATCGGCCCGAGCGAAAGGTATACCTGGGCACGGGGTTAGATCCCGAGCTCAGGAAAAAGTTTATTCAATTTCTTATAGCTAACATGAACTGTTTTGCTTGGTCCCATCTTGACATGACAGGGATCCCACTGGAAATAACCACTCATAGACTAAGCTTGGATCCAAAATTCCATCCGATAAAGCAAAAAAGAAGGCCCCAGTACGAGGTCAAACATGCCTTCATCAAGGAAGAGGTAACCAAACTTCTTAAAATAGGATCCATTCGAGAAGTAAAATACCGCGAATGGTAAGCAAATGTGGTGGTAGTCCCTAAAAAGGGAAACAAACTTTGAATGTGTATAGATTATAAAGACCTGAACAAAGCATGCCCTAAGGATTCTTTTCCTTTGCCTAATATCGATCGTCTGATCAATGCCACGGCCGGCCATAAGACTCTAAGTTTTCTTGATGCCTGCTCCGGGTACAAAAATATACAGATAAACCCGGAGGATCAGGAAAATACCTCATTTATCACTAAGTACGGTACCTATTGTTATAACGTAATGTCATTCGGTCTAAAAATATGTTGGTGCAACTTATCAACACCTAGTAAATCGAATGTTCAAAAACCAGATAGGAAAATCAATGGGAGTTTATATTGATGATGTGTTAGTTAAGTCCCTGCGAGCAGAGAACCATTTAAAGCATTTGCAGGAAACTTTTGACATACTGAGGGAGTACAATATGAAGCTCAACCCCGAAAAATGTGCATTCGAGGTTGGCTCGGGCAAGTTTCTTGGTTTCATGGTGTCCAATCGAGGAATCGAGATCAACCCCGACAAAATCAAAGATATCGACGACATCACGGTAATAGATAATGTAAAGGATGTGCAGAGGCTAACGGGGCGGATAGCCACCCTAGGACGATTCATTTTGAGATCCTCATATAGGAGCCACCGATTTCTCTCACTACTTAAGAAGAAAAGCAACTTTGCATCGACTCCGGAATGCCGACAGGCTTTGGAAGAACTAAAGCGGTATTTATTGAGCCCGCCACGGCTTCATACCCCGCAAGTAGACGAACAACTTTACCTGTACTTAGCTATCTCAGAGATAGTGGTAAGTGGAATTCTGGTTCAAGAAGAATGAGGTACGCAATTCCCTATTTATTATGTCAGTCGGACCTTAGGCGAGGCCGAAATTAGATATCCACACATAGGAAAATTAGCACTTGCTTTAATAAGCGCCTCTAGAAAATTGAAACCATATTTCCAGTGTCATCTGATACATGTTGTAACAACTTATCCTCTTCGAAATATTTTGTACAAACCCGAGCTTTCGAGTCGATTGGCCAAATAGGCCATAGCAATCGGTGGGTACGATATTGAGTATCGACCCCGAACCGCTATCAAATCTCAAATCTTGGCGGATTTTGTGGCTGACTTTATGCCGACCTTCGTACCCGAAATTGAAAAAGAACTACTGACAAAATTGGATACCTCTTCGAGAGTCTGGATCCTCTTTACGGATGGTGCCTCAAACGCAAAGGGGTCCGGACTAGGCATTGTACTAAAATCACCCAAAGGAAATGTAGTTAGACAATCTATCAGAACTACAAAATTGACTAACAATGAGGCCAGGTACGAGGCCATGATTGCAGGTCTCAAACTAGCTAGAAGCTTGGGAGCGGAAGTCGTAGAGGCTAAGTTTTATTCCCTCCTCGTGGTAAACCAAGTTAACGGGACTTTAGAAGTCCGAGAAGATCGAATGCAGAGGTACTTGGATAAATTATAGGTGACTCTACATCGATTTAAGGAATGGACTTTACAACATGTACCCCGAGAACAGAACAGCAAGGCCGACGCTCTTACAAACTTAGGTTCATCGGTTGAAGATGACGAACTCAACTCGGGGACTGTCGTACAACTCATGAGATCGGTAATCAAAGAAGGTCATGCTGAGATAAACTCCACAAGTTTAACCTGGGATTGGAGAAACAAATATATAAAGTACTTCAAGAACGTGAAGTTTCCATCATATCCAAAGAAATCAAGAGTTCTGCGCATAAAGGCATCACGGTTCACCTTGTCCGAAGATAGAATGCTGTTTAGAAGGACGTTCGATGGACCATTGGCAATATGTTTGGGACCAGGAGATACCGATTATATCCTACGGAAAATTAACGAGGGCACTTGTGGAAACCATTCTGGTGCCGATTCATTGGTCCACAAAGTAATCAGAGCATGGTATTATTGGATCAATATGGGCAAGGATGCAAGGGAGTTCATTCAAATATGCGACAAATGAAAAAGGAATGCTCCCAAGATTCATCAACCCGGGGAGCTACTCCACTCGATCCTATCTCCATGGCCTTTCATAAAATGCGGAATGGACATCGTTAGCCTCCTCCCATCAGCCCTAGGTAAGGTTCAGTTTATTTTGTTTATGACTGATTATTTCTCTAAATGGGTTAAAGCACAGGCTTTCGAGAAAGTCAGTGAAAAAGAAGTGATAGACTTCATTTGGGACCACATCATATGTCAATTCGGGATGCCGTCCGAGATTGTATGTGATAATGGAAAACAATTCATCGGCAGTAAAGTAACTAAATTTTTCGAGGATCACAAGATCAAAAGGATCCTATCAACACCGTATCATCCATGCGGGAACGGACAAGCCAAATCGACCAACAAAACCATCATCCAAAATCTTAAGAAGAGATTGACCGACGCCAAAGGAAAATGGAAAGAAATACTACCTGAGGTCCTATGGGCATACCGCATAACATCGAAATTCAGTACCGGAGCAACACCATTCTCGTTGGTTTATGGAGCTGAAGCCCTAATCCCCCCGAAGTCAGAGAACCTAGCATCAGGTTTCGATATGCAATAGAGGAGTCGAATAACGAGTCAATGAATACGAGCCTAGAATTGTTGGACGAAAGACGAGAAGCTTCTCTCATCCGATTGGCAGCCCAAAAATAGCGAATCAAGAGATACTACAATCGAAGGACCAATCTTCAACATTGTAAAATCGGGGACTTGGTGCTAAGGAAAGTCACCCTTAACATGGGGAAGGATCATATCAGGTTCTCGGAATTGTCGAAAAAGGATCCTACAAGCTCGGTATAATAAACGGCAAACGACTACCGAGCAATTGGAATGTATCGCACCTAAAGCGATACTACTGCTAAGGTACGACCCTCTCACGTTCATTTGTATTTTGAAACTAACCCTTGCAGGTGTTTGACCAGAAACAAGAATGGATTCTTCAACTCGAAATCTTTAGGTCTGAAAGCACGTGTTTCAGTCTTTTTCCCTTAGACCGGTTTTGTCCCAAATGGATTTTTCGGCGAGGTGTTTAATGAGGCAACCATCGAGCGTGCTAACTTAGAGCAATTCAATAGTATATGAGGCCTCTTTACAATCAACCTCGAATACTGGGGGCATTGCCCTCGAATATATCATGATCGGTGCAAGGAAATTACTTCATGGTAACAAGGTCTCGGCAGGAAATATTTGTAAGGGCCAAATAGTCAAACGAACCATGCCCGCATAATTTGCTCGAGCCCCGGCAAAAAACATGTACACATGTATGATGACATATAAAGAGAAATTTCTTCTTTACCAATATCTCATACCACAGAAAAGTTATTCCACTTCATATTCTCGATCTATTATGTAAATATGCTTAAGGGCCGACCATGACCGGAGTTCGAATGATTACCTCATAAATTGGGGACTGCCATTCGAAAAATCAACAAGATCAAATTATATAAGGCCTAAGGGCTACCTTAATTCGGGTTCGAGAAATCATTCTCACTCGATTGCCTAAGGGCTACCTTAATACGAGTTCGAGAAGTCATCCTCACTCGGCCATAAAGCCTAAGGGCTGTTTTTTACTTCGAGTTCGAGCAAACACTCACTCGACCTTAAAGCCTAAGGGCTACTTTTAATTTGAGTCCGAGAAATCATTCTCACTCGACCATATAGCCTAAAGGCTATTTTTACTTCGAGTTCTAGCAAACACTCACTCGACCTTAAAGTCTAAGGGCTACTTTTACTTCGAGTTCGAGAAATCATTATCACTCAACCATAAAGCCTAAGGGTTATTTTTTCTTCGAGGTCGAGCAAACACTCACTAGACCATAAAGTCTAAGGGCTATTTGTACCTCGAGTTCGAGCAAACACTCAATCGACCATAAAGCCTAAGGGCTGTTTTCACTTCGAGTTCGAGCAAACACTCACTCGACCTTAAAGTCTAAGGGCTACTTTTACTTCGAGTTCGAGAAATCATTATCACTCAACCATAAAGCCTAAGGGTTATTTTTTCTTCGAGGTCGAGCAAACACTCACTAGACCATAAAGTCTAAGGGCTATTTGTACCTCGAGTTCGAGCAAACACTCAATCGACCATAAAGCCTAAGGGCTGTTTTCACTTCGAGTTCGAGCAAACACTCACTCGACCTTAAAGCCTAAGGGCTACTTTTACTTCGAGTTCGAGCAAACACTCACTCGACCTTAAAGCCTAAGGGTTACTTTTACTTCGATTTTGAGAAATCATCCTCACTCGACCTTAAAGCCTAAAGACTGTTTTCTTTTTCTTCGAATTCGAGCAAACACTCACTCGCCCATAAATCCTAAGGGCTATTTTTTCTTCGAGTTCGAGCAAACACTCACTTGACCATAAAGCCTAAGGGCTATTTTTGCTTTGAGTTCGAGCAAACACTCACTTGACCATAAAGCCTAAGGGCTATTTTTGCTTTGAGTTCGAGCAGACACTTACTCGACTAAAAGCCTAAGGGCTACTTTTCTACGAGTTCGAGCAAACACTCACTCGACCATAATAGCCTAAGGGATGTTCTTTACCTGAGTTCGAGCAAACCCTCACTCGACCATAAATCCTAATGGCTACCTTAATACGAGTTCGATAAATCATCCTCACTCGACTACAAAGCCTAAAGGCTACTTTAATTCGAGTTCGAGAAATCATCCTCACTCGACTATAAAGCCTAAGGGCTACCTTACTTTGAGTTCGAGAAATCATTCTCACTCGACCATAAAGCCTAAGGGCTGTTACTTTACTTCGAGTTCGAGTAGACACTCACTCGACCATAAAGTTTGAGGGCTATACTTTACTTCGAGTTCGAGCAAACACTCACTCGACCATAAAGCCTATGGGCTATTGTTTACTTCACGTTCGAGCAAGCACTCACTCGATCAAAAGGCCTAAGGGCTACACTAGTTCGGTTTGATCAAATTATCGGAACCCCGACCTTAGAATACAAACTTCACAATTCTATAAGGCAGAAAGGAAGAAAGTTTTTATACATGTCAAAAATCAATTACAAGGGCAGCATGGCACGATAAAATTTCTTTACAAAAGACCAAAACGGTCTTATAAGAAACACAAAAAATACTATAAGACTTAGTCCTCTCCTGGAGTAGCGTTTTCGCCCTCGAGGCCCCATTCACTTTCAGGTCTGCTCGCACTCCCGGTATCATCATCATAAGGAGAGGCCAACACTCTAGCTTCGTCTTCAAGCTCCTTAGCTTTCTCGATCTCGGCTGTAAGATCGAAGCCACGAGCATGGATCTCTTCGAGAGTCTCCCTTCGAGACTTGCATTTAGCATGCTCAACAACCCAGTTTGCTTGAGCCTGAGCAGCTTCAGCAACCTTATTTGCTCGAACCTGAGCAGCTTCGGCATCAGACCAATAAACGGCCACCATTGCATCGGCATTGGCCATGGTTTTCTCGACCTCCGATCTGACCGCTGCGAGTTCTGTGGCCAGCTTCTCTCGATCAGAATTTGCTAAGCTCAACCGAGACTGAACTCCTCGATTTTCTTGGCATGCACCAAGGCTTTCTCTTTCAAGCTTCGGAGTTGGACCTCGGCTGAAGCCAGTTGAGTCCGGGCAGTCTCCTTTTCTGAGGCGAGGCGGTCCATGTTCTTCTTCCATTCCTCGGCCTCCGATTTCTCTATGTCCACTTCAGCACGAAGCTGCCTGATCACATCAAACTTTTGCTCGACCTGTAGGACCGAACTGTTAGCCATCACTCCCGAGTCAATATCATTAAATCCAAAGATTCTTTTTACCTGCTCGGCCAGCTCAGCTTGTTCTTTCCGAGATGCTTCCAGCTCAGCCCGAAGTCCTTTTACTTCTCCTTCTCTTTGCTTACTGAGAAGCTTTAAGGCATCTCTCTTGTCAGTAATCCTTCGAACTTCGGCTTCGTACCGGTTCAGCTCCCCTTGGGATCGGAAAAATGCCTCGTGATGAAGCACAAAATCCTACAAAAATAAAAAGAAGGAATTATACAAGAAAACAAAAACACAAGTATGAAAATTGGCAAAGAAGGTATGAACTTACCCAATTCAGGGCTTGTTACGCTTCGTTGAAAAGGCAAGGCGCTCCCACCTCTCTCGGGCTCTTCTTCGGAGCCTCCAAGTCACTCGGGCCGGTGACATCTTCTACTCTGATAAAATAACCACGGAAAGGGTCCTCCTCTCCATGGCCTCCCTCCCTGTGACAGGTCTCCACAGCTTGAGCGTCACATATCATCGATTGGGAAAATGAAGGGAAAGAGGGGGAATCCCCGATCTCTACTGCCCCGAGTAGGTCTTTTTGGGCGTCGCCTCCGTCTTGGGGAGCCTCAAGCTCGATTTGCACACCGGCATCCGCAGCTTCTTCGACGGACTTTTTTCCCTGAGGTAAAACATCCTCGGTCTCCCTCGGCTCGGGAACTTGGGTCAAAGTCTCCTCCTCGACCTCATCAAGCCTGG
>AWOL01S0023193.1:32253-54731 GCA_000715115.1 Nicotiana otophora | reverse complement strand
AACACATTGCCATAATGGAATAGGAAATGGAGTCACTGAGAGGAGAAGTTTCACAGATCGGGGAGTTGGCACACTTGGCAGTGACGACACTTCCACAACAACCCCTCTTCCCTTCCCTAGATTCAATCCCTGACCATTTCCCTCTAATTACTTGACAAAAAACCAAATCCCCAACTGTTATCACCACAAATCCCACAACTCATGTTATACCACCAGTAACCACCACAAATCCACCAAACCCTCTTATACACACACCCTTTGTTCCAAACTATGTCCAATTACAACAAAATCCACCAGATACCACCAATGTGGTTCACACCCCTCCCCATGACAATGTCACTTTTACTAACAACCATACACAATATATACGTGCGGCATACACCGCCACATACGAGCAGTATGTTCCACATATATATGCCACTTCGGACCCCACATTTACCACGCTCATCACGGTTAGAGTGCCCAATGAGATAGATTAATATGCCGAGATTGAGAAAGAAGCAAAATACAAGGAAAATGAGTAAGTGTCGAAATAGCTGCGAGTATTGAGGAAACAAATGAAGAATCTCTAAATTGCTCGAGGGAGCGAGAGCCTGGATTATGAGGACATATGAATACATCCCGATGTTGATATGCCCGCGGGGTACAAGCCTCCAAAGTTTGACATTTTCGATTGAACATGCGACCCTCATGCTCATTTGAGGGCATACTATGACAAGTTGGTTGGAGTGGGGAGAAACGAAAAGATAAGGATGAAACTAATTATAAGGAGTCTGACTGGGGAAGTGCTTACTTGGTATACCAAACAAGACCCCTAGAATTGGAGGGAGGGGAAGGACATGGTGGAATATTTATGAATCGCTTAAGATTTAACACTAAAATCAATCTGTACAGATTCGCTTTAGTGAATCTACAGAAGAAACCCTCTTAATAATTTCAAGAATATGCTCGCCGCTGGAGATCAGAAGCTGCTAGGACTCAACCTATGTTGGATGATAATGATCTCACTAAGTACTTTATCCGTGCTCAAGAGGTAATTTATTTCGAAAAGATGATGGGTATGATGGGTTAGAAATGTCCTGAGCTAGTTAAAATGGGAGACTTCTTGGAGGAAGGTATCAAGTCAGGAATGATACAGTCAATGGCCGCGCTACAAGCTGCTAGCAAGTCTATATAATCTAGTTCCATCGGTAATGGTAAGAAAAAGAAAGAGTAAGTAACGACGATCGTCCCCTACTATCAGTCAAGTCCTCCTCGTCCAACCAACTCCTACCCCATAAACACTCATCCTCCACATCAACCCACTTATACCCCAGTATATAACACCCAACTATATTGCCATGCTCAACTCCACTACAACCCACCTCGATCCAATGTACATCCAAACTCACCACGACCATATGCTCTAGTTCAAACCAACACGCACCAAAACATACCTACCTATGCACCCAGGCCATGCCTAAACTTTGAAGAAAGAAACCCATAAACTTTACTCGAATTATCGAGCCTTTAGCCCAATTGTTTGAAAGGTTAAGAAATGCCGGATTAATTTAACCGGTGGAAAGGAGAATCCCCCATCAACCCTCTAAATATTTTGATGCAACCAAGCATTGTGCCTACCCTTTAGGTGTTCCCAGACATGACACTGAGGATTATTATAGATTGAGGAATGAGATCGAACTATTCCTCAATAGTGGAGCTATCCAATGCACCCTAGTTCACTTCGCACTTTTGGAGAGCAGTACAAAGTGAGTTGGGTAACCGGGATGAGCTCAGCGCAACCTTTCATCTGCAGACCGACGGGCAGTCAGAGCGGACGGTTCAGATCTTGGAGGATATGCTCAGAGCATGTGTGATTTACTTCGGAGGCCAGTGGGATCGATTCTTTCCTTTGGCCAAGTTTTCTTATAATAACAATTATCAGTCCGGCATTGAGATGGATCCATTTGAGGCTTTGTATGATCGGCGGTGTCATTCACCCATAGGATGGTTTGATCTCGGCGATGCTAGGTTATATGGTACTGATTTAGTAAAGGATGCCTTGGAGAAAGTGAAGTTGATTCAGAAGAGAATTTTCAAAGCACAGTCGAGACAGAAGAGTTACGTGTATCAGAAGGCTTATGATTTATCATTTATGGTAGGCTAGAAGGTTCTCTTGAAGGGCTCGCCAAAGAAGTGAATTATGAGGTTCGGGAAGAAGGGCAAGTTGAACCCACAGTTTATAGGTCTATTTGAGATGTTGAGGCGAGTTGGGGAGGTTGCTTATGAGCTTGCTTTGCCTCCTAGTCTATCAGGAGTTCATCTGGTTTTCCACGTGTCTATGCTCCGGAAGTATCATGCCGACAGGTTGCATGTGTTAGACTACATCACAGTTCAGCTAGATGAGAGCCTGGGTTATAAGGAGGAGCCAGTTTCCATTGTTGACAGAAAGGTTTTCTTGTTGAGGTCTAAGAATATTTCTACGATAAAGATTTAGTGGAGGGGTCAACCAGTCGAGAAGGTGACTTGGGTGACCGAGGAGGACATGCCGACTCCAAGTATGATTCTAGACCCGTTCGAGGACGAACGGTTGTTTAAGAGGTGAAGCATGTAATGACCCGACCAGCCGTTTTGCTTTCTAGATCCCCGTTCCCCTAATTAAGATTCCACGTATGTGTGTTTACTGTTTTATGACTTGCGGGGATGGCTAGTTCGGGATTGGAAGGGTTCGGGTTGAAATCAGAACACTTAGTTCCTTAATAATGGCTTACAATGGTTAAGTTTGACTTGAGTCAATGTTTTAAGTAAACGACCTTAGAACCGGGATTTGACGGTCCTAATATATTGATGATTTTGGACTTGGGCGTATGTTCAGATTTGGTTTCGGATGACCCGGGAGCATTTCAATGCTTAATATTGGAAGTTGGCATATTCTAAGCATGGGAATAGTTCCATATGGTGATTTATGACTTGCACGCAAAAGTTGGTGTCATTCAGAGTAGTTTAAGTATGATTCGGCACTTTCGGAGTAAGTTGGACGAACTTGAAGTTCATAAGTTGATTCGATTTGGTTTGGGGTGCGATTCTTAGTTTTATGTTGTTTTACGTGTTCCGAGGGTTCGAGTGAGTCCTTTTTATATTTACTAACTTGTTGTTATGTTTGGACGGAGCCTCGGGTGCTATTCGGACGATGTGCGAAACATGTTTGAACTTGGAAGAATGGCTGAAGCAGCAGGGTTCTGGTGCGTTCGCACCTGCAGAGAATTGGCCGTAGGTGCGAGCTCACAGGAGCGAGCCAATGACTGTAGAAGCGGTTTCGCCTGGGCTAGCAAGTGGTCACATAAGCGGAGAAGGTATCGCACTTGCGAACTCGTAGGTGCGAGGAATGCGAACACAGAAGCGGAAAGATGCCAGCCAGCTTGGGTTCGCTGGTGCGACCCATGTTTCCACAGAAGCCATGCTTCGTATGTATAAGAGAAAATGGCTGGCCTGGGCAAGGTTCCGGCCTGCGACGATTTGTCCGCAGAAGCAGATATGCAGGTGCGGCTGTTTTGTCACAGGTGCGAAAATCGCTGGGGCAGTGAGGTGCATTTATATCGTACTTAGGTGGGTTTTTATCTCATTTTAACTTGGAGTGGTCGATTGAGGAGCTCTTGGAGAGGGGTGTTTCGCCTATCATCATGAGGTAAGTAATTACTACTTAATGTGAGTTTAATACGCGGATTTTGGGTAGATTCTTAACATGTAAATTGTAGAAATTGTGGGTTAGTTTAAAAAACTAGGTTGTGATAAAAATGGGATTAAACCACTAACATGATTATGGAACTGGGTAGAAATTACCTATTTGAGTTTATGAGGTTATGGGTAACATTTATCTTCGAAAATTTCCGGAATCCGGGCATGTGGGCCCGAGGGTGAATTTTAGGAATCTTCTAATTTGGGTTGGGTAATTACTCTAGGGGCTAAATTATGAACCTTTGAGCATATATTGATTAATTTATATAATATTTGGCTAGTTTCGGATTGTTAGGCACCGACTTGAGGCTTATGAGTGAATTTATGGGCCGGAAGGCGAGCTTTGTGATAAGCTAAGTCTCTTGCCTAACCTTATAAGAGGGAATTTACCCCATATGTGTTTTAAATTACTATTTACTTCTAATTGTGGGTGCTATGTACGCACGAAGTGATGAGAGTCCGTACGTAGCTACAAATCACGCTTATGTTTGGGTAGTTTTAGGACCCTATCATAAAGTTACTTGTATTGTTTAAACTCTACTTATTAATTTAAGTGCTTAAATTATATTGAAACTTGATAAAGGATTCGTAAAGACCGAACTTCACTTAATTTATGTTTTGGCGAGTTACTTAACCGTTGATAGAAATTGTACCTCTTTGTGTAACAGTCTTGTGATAACTGTTAGATCGGGTGTTCGTAGAGTATTCTCTCTTCTTGTGGAGTAGGCCGAATGCCTCAACAATATAATAGATGCATCTATGGTTCGTGCCGGTCGACCCTCGACAGTATACACATTATTTTGGATCGGGCCGTACGACCTCGGCATAAATCGTACGTGATTATGCTTTGAGTTCGATTACACTTGATATTATTTTTATAACTTGAGAAATTATAATTTACTTGATGGCCCGTAATTGTTGAAGTTAGTATGTGTCAGTGGAGATTTTAAATTGACTTTTAGTTAAAGAATCACTTATTTACTGTTTGTTATTGCTATATTATTATTATTGATGTATTCCATGTCTATTTAGAATTTCTGTATTTTATTTATTAGCCCATAGTAAGTGTCGATGTCTACCCCTCGTCACTACGTCTTCGAGGTTAGACTGTATACTTACTAGGTGCATGTTGTTTATGTAATCACGCTACACTTCTCCACTAATCCTGCAGCATCCGAGGCAGGTGCATCTGGCAGTCATTCAGGTGCGCACCCCCGTTACCCCGAGGTATAGTGGTGAGCTGCTCTCTGAGTCCGTTCTGCAGCACCCACAGTCTCTCTTTTGTATTTACTTCTTGTCTATCTTATTTCAGATAGTAGCATAGGTGTTTTTGTATATTCTACTAGTTATTCATACACTTGTGATACTGGGTTTTGGGAACATTCTAGTAGACACTTTATGGTTTGAGTAATTGTTTCATTGTATTTACTCTCTCATTAGTTTATGCTTTACCTTGTTATAATTTCTCGCTATTCATTTACTTAATAAATAAAAATCAACTACTTTGAAATTATTAAAAAAGAACAAATACAAGACTAGTTCATCATTGGCTTGCCTAGCGGCGATGTTGGGCGCCATCACAGCCTATAGGGAAAATTGGGTCGTGACAACTTGCTATCAGAGCACTAGGTTCACGTAAATCTCAAAAGTCATGAGCAGGACCAATAGAGTCTTGCAGATCAGTGCATAGACGTCCGTACTTATCTTCGAGAGGCTATATTGTGTTAGGAAACTACTCTTTCTTCATCTCCTATCGTGCAGTTGATGATGTGCTAAGTATCTTCTCCTATTCTCTTCCAGATGGTGAGACTGTGGAGGAGCTGCTCCCCCTATTGCTAGAGGCTGAGGAAGAGGCCGAGGGAGGGCTCCAGCTCGTGCTAGAGGACGAGGGCATCCTAGAGTTGCCCCAGTTGTGCCACCAGTGGATCCAGTAGAGGATCCTGTTATTGAGGAGTAGGGCGAGGTGCCTGCAACAGAGCCGGCCCCAGCGAATTTCATGTCCGCAGTAGGATTCCAAGAGGTCATAGGCCATATGTTGCGGTTCATTGATTCTATGACGCATGCTAGTTCAATTCCAGCAGACCCAGCCATATCTCAGGAGGGAGAGGGAGCACAGACCCCTACCTATCAGGCTCCAGGGCATGCAACTGCCATATATCAGACCCCTGGTGTACTACCCATGGGCAGAGCTCAGCCAGTTACAGCGGCTATACCAGAGCCCAGACCAGTCGCGACCGGCGATCTACAGAAGCTATTGGACAGATGGACCAGGTTACATACTCCTGCCTTTGGAGGTGAGCGACATGAGGACCCCAGGACTTTATTGGTCATTCCAGGGACAAAGTGCACAACATGAGGAAATTGGAGTCCCATGGGGTGGACTTTACCGCCTTTCAGTTGGAGGGCAGGGCCCGTAGATGGTGGTAGTCCTATCTTCTCAACAGACCAGCAAGTTCTCCTCCCTTGACTTGGGACTAGTTCACATGTCTATTTCTGGAGAGATATATTCCACCCTCTCAGAGGGAGGAGTTGCGGGGTCAGTTCGAGCGGCTCCAGCAGGGTCAGATGTTTGTGACCAACTATGAGGTGAGATTCTCTGAGTTGTCTCGCCATGCACTTATGATACTATCCATCTATGCAGAGAGAGTGTAAAGGTTTATTGTGTATTTGCACTATGGTATCTAGGTTACTATAGCCCAAGAGGTTGAGATATAGACTCCTTACGAGCAGGTTGTGGAGATAGCTCAGAGGATCAAGGGTATTCGTCAGCAGGGCCGAAAGCAAATGCTGAGGGACAAGCAGTTTCGATATTCTGGAGGGTTCAGTGGTGCTTCGTCTTGGGGAAGAGGTCAGTTTGTGAGGCGTCAGTCTAGCAGGCCCACATATCCAGCACCGCCGCCTTCTCGGGGTGCTCCAGTGTGGCCTTATTTCAGCGCCATTCCAGAGAGCTCCTACCATCCACTGGCCATTCAAGGTTCCTCCAGTGGGTGTTCAGGTCCACATAGTCAGACTCATGGTCATTCATCTTCTACACCGAGAGGTTGTTTCGAGCGCGGGGATTTTGGTCATGTGAGGAGATTCTGCCCCAAGCTTCGTGGCAAGGCAGTACAACAGGGTCATCAACCTATGATTACCGCACCAGCTGTCGCACTTGCCGTCCGGCTGCCCAGAGGCGGAGGGCGGGTGGGTATGGGCCATCCTAGAGGTGGAGGTCAGCCAGGTGGAGCTCCGACTAGGTTCTATGCCTTTCCAGCCAGACCAGATGAGTAGCCTCAGATGTTGTGATCACATGCATTATTTATGTCTATAGTATTGATGCTTTAGTAGTATTAGACCTAGGGTCTACGTATTCATATGTTTTATCTGTGTTTGCTCATTTTCTGGGTGTTCATCGCGAGTCCTTGGGTACTCTTATATATGTGTCCACGCCAGTAGGCGATTCTATTATTGTGGATCGGATTTACCGATCCTGTATCGTGTCTTTCTGTGGTTATGAGAATAGAGCAAAACTTTTGTTGCTCGATATGACTAACTTTGACATTATCCTGGGCATGGATTGGTTGTCTCTGTTCTATGCCATCCTTGATTGTCATGCCAAGACTATTACGTTGGAGATACTAGAGTTGCCTAGATTGGAATAGAAGGGTTCATCTGTCTGTGCATCTAGTCAGGTTATCTCTTTTCTAAAGTCTCTACACATGGTTGAGAAGGGTTGTTTGGCTTATCTAACTTATATTCGTGATACTGCTGCAGAGACTCCGACGATTGATTTAGTGCCCGTGGTCCGGGAGTTCTCCGATGTGTTTCCTTCTGATCTACCAGGCATGCCACTAGATCATGATATTGATTTTTATATTGATTTGGTGCCAGGTACCCAGCTTATCTCTACTCCACCGTAATGCATAGCTCTGAAAGAGTTGAATTAGTTAAAAGAACAACTTGAGGAGATGTTAGAAAAGGGGTTCGTCAGACCGAGTGTCTCGCCTTGGGGTGCACCGGTATTGTTTGTGAAGAAGAAAGATGGGACTATGCGGATGTGCATTGATTACCTCCAGTTGAACAAAGTTACCATTAAGAACAAGTACTCGTTGCCGCGTATTGATGATTTATTTGACAAGTTGCAGGGTGCCAGGGTGTTCTCTAAGATTGACTTGAGATCGGGGTATCATCAATTGAAGATTCGTGATTCGGATGTTCTGAAGATGGCTTTCCGGACTAGATATGGCCACTATGAGTTTCTAGTGATGTCCTTCAGCTTGACCAATGCCCCAACGACATTTATTGATTTGATTAACCGGGTGTTCAGGCCATATATTGACTCGTTTATCATTGTCTTTATTGATGAAATATGGATCAACTCGCGTAGCATGGAAGAGCACGAGTAACACTTTAGAGTTGTGATCCAGACCTTGCGGGAACAGAAGCCATATGCTAAGTTCTCCAAGAGCGAGCTCTGGTTAGATTCTGTGGCATTATTGGGGCATGTGGTATTAGGATAGGGTATTAAGGTAGATCACATGAAGATCGAGGAAGTTCATAGTTGGCCTCGTTCTACCCGATTGTGATCAGAAGTTTCTTGGGGTTAGCGGGTTATTATCGTCGATTTGTCGAAGGCTTCTCAGCTTTTACAACACCTTTGACCAGATTGACCCAAAAGGGTACTCCATTCCGATGGTCCGATGATTGCGTTTAGAAGCTCAAGACCGCATTGACTACAACACCTGTGTTAGTGTTGCCTTCTTGTTCAGGGATGTATACTGTGTATTGCGATGCTTCACGAGTTGGCCTGGGTTGTGTATTGATGCAGTAGGGGTGAGTTATTGCATATGCTTCACGTTATCTGAAGCCCCACGAGAAGAATTAGCCCATACATGATTTGGAGTTGGCCGCGATAGTTCATGCTCTCAAGAGCTAGAGGCATTATCTTTATGGGTTGTCCTGTGAGGTTTAAACCGATCATCGCAGCTTGCAGCATTTGTTCAGGCAGAGGAATCTCAATTTGAGGCAGCACAGGTGTCTTGAGTTACTAAAGAACTATGATATTACCATCCTTTATCATCCGGGCAAGGCGAATATGGTTGCAGATGCCTTGAGCAAAAAGGCTGAGAGTATGGGTAGTTTGGCATTCATTTCAGCGGAGGAGAGGCCATTGGCTTTGGACATTCAATCATTGGCTAACAGACTTGTGATGTTGGACAATTTCCGAGCCCAGTCGAGTTCTTGCATGTGTCGTTGCTCGGTCTTCATTATTAGAGCAGATCAAGGCTCGTCAGTACGACGATCCACACTTGTTGGTTCTTTGGGAGGCAGTATTGGAGGGTGGTGCCAAGGAGTTTACTATCTGTGAGGATGGTGTTCTGTGACTCCAGGGTCGTCTATGTGTTCCTAATGTTGATGGATTGATGGAGAAGATTCTAGAAGAGGCACACAATTCTCGGTATTCTATTCATCCATGTGCTACAAAGATGTATTGCGACCTGAGGTAGCATTATTGGTGGTGGCGGATGAAAAAGGACATAGTTAAGTATGTAGCGAGGTGCCTAAATTGCCAACAGGTTATGTATGAGCACCGGAGGCCATGTGGCCTACTTCAGGCTATAGTTATACCTAAGTGGAAATGGGAGCACATTTCTATGGACTTCGTAGTTGGGTTGCCGCGAATTTTGAGGAAGTTTGATGCAGTTTGGGTCATTGTCGACAGGTTGACCAAGTCGGCACACTTTATTCCGGTTGTGACTACGTATTCTTCAGAGAGATCTGCCCAGATTTACATTCAGGAGATTGTTCGGTTGTATGGTGTTCCTGTTTCCATCATTTCAGATAGAGGCCCTCGGTTCACTTCACACTTCTAGAAAGTAGTACACAGCGAGTTGGGTACCCGAGTAGAGCTCAGCACAACCTTTTATCCGCAGACTGTGGGGCAGTCGAAGCGGATAATTCAGATCTTGGAGGATATGCTCAGAGCATGTATGATTGACTTCGGAGGGTTGTGGGATCGATTCTTGCCTTTGGCCGAGTTTTCTTATAATAACAATTAACAGTACAATATTTAGATGGCTCCATTTGAGGCTTTGTATAGTCGGTTTATAGGTCCATTTGAGATGTTGAGGCGAGTTAGGGACGTTGCTTATGGGATTTCTTTGCCTCCTAGTCTATCGGGAGTTCATCCGATTTTGCATAGGTCTATGCTCCGGAAGTATCATGCCGACATGTCCCATGTGTTAGACTATAGCATAGTTCAGCTAGATGAGAGCCTGGGTTATGAGGAGGAGCTAGTTGCCATTGTTGATAGGCAGGATTGCCAGTTGAGGACTAAGAAGATTTCTACGGTAATGGTTCAGTTTAGGGGTCAACCAGTTGAGGAGGCAACTTGGGAGATCGAGGAGGACATGTGGAGAAGATATCCACACCTATCCAGCACTCCAGGTATGATTCTAGACTCGTTCGAGGACGAAACATAATTTAAGAGGTGGAGAATGTAACGACCCGACCAGTCATTTTGCTTTCTAGATACCCGTTCCCATAATTAACACTCGTGCTTTTACTATTTTATGACTTGCGGGGAAGGATAGTTCGGATTGAAATCAGAACACTTAATTCCTTAATAATGGCTTAAAATGGTTAAGTTTAACTTGAGTCAACATTTTGAGTAAATGACCCCGGAACTGGGATTTGACAGTTCCAATAGGTTCGTAAGATGATTTTGGACTTGGGCATATGTTCGAATCGGGTTTCGGATGACCCGGGAGCGTTTTGGCGCTTATTATTGGACATTGGTGCATTCCAAGCCTAGGAATAGTTCCGTATGGTGATTTATGACTTGCACGCAAAATTTGGTGTCATTTCGAGTAGTTTAAGTATGATTCAGCACTTTCGGAGTAAGTTGGAAGAAATTGAAGTTCATAAGTTAATTCGATTTGGTTTGGGGTGTGATTATTAGTTTTTATGTTGTTTTACGCATTCCGAGAGTTCGAGCGAGTCCGTTTTATGTTTACGAACTTGTTTGTATGTTTGGACGGGGCCTCAGGTGCTATTTGGACGATGTGTGAAACATGTTTGAGCTTGGAAGAATGGCTAAAACAACTGGGGTTCTGGTGCGTTCGCACCTGCGAAGAATTGGACGCAGGTGTGAGCTCGCAGAAGCGGCCTGGCCTGGGCTGACCAGTGGTCGTAGAAGCGGAGAGGATATCGCGCCAGCGAACTCGCAGGTGCGAGGAATGCGATCGCAGAACCGGAAAGATGCCAGCCAGCTTGGGTTCACTGGTGCGACCCACGTTTCCACAAAAGCGAGGCTTTGTATGTAGAAGAGAAAATGGCTGTCCTGGGCAAGGCTCGCACCTGCGACGATTTGTCCGCAGAAGCAGAGACGTAGGTGCGGTTGGTTTTTCGCAGGTGCGAAAATCGCTGGGGCAGCGAGGTGCATTATATCGTACTTAGGTGGGTTTTTATCTCATTTTCACTTGGAGTGGTCGATTGAGGAGCTCTTAGAGAGAGGTATTTCGCCTATCATCGTGAGGTAAGTAATTACTACTTAATATGAGTTTAATACGCGGATTTTGGATAGATTCTTAACATGTAAATTGAAGAAATTATGGGTTAGTTGAAAAACCTAGGTTTTGATAAAAATGGGATTATACCACGGACATGATTATGGAACTGGGTAGAAATTACCTATTTGAGCTCGTGAGGCTATGCGTAACATTTATCTTCAGAAATTTCTAGAGTCCGGGCACGTTGCCCCAGGGGTGAATTTTAGAAATTTTCCAATTTGGATTGGGTAATTACTCTAGGTGCTAAATTTTGAATTTTTGAGCATATATTGATTAATTTATATAATATTAGGCTAGTTTCGGATTGTTAGGCACCGACTTGAGGCTTTCGAGTGAATTTGTGGGCCGGAAAGCGAGCTTTGGGACGAGGTAAGTCTCTTGCCTAACCTTGTAAGAGGGAATTTACCTAATAGGTGTTATATATTACTATTTGCTTATAATTGTGGGTGCTATGTACGCACGAAGTGACGAGAGTCCGTGCGTAGCTACAAATCATGCTTATGTACGTGTAGTTTTAGGACCCTATCATGAAGTTACTTGTATTGTTTGCACTCAACTTGTTAATTTATGTGCTTAAATTATATAGAAACTTGATAAAGGATTCATAAAGACCTAACTTCACTTACTTTATGTTTTGGCGAGTTACTTGACCGTTGATAGATTACTCTCACACCAAAAGGAAGGATACTCATTCCTGCCCGAAAATCGAAGGGATTACTTAGGTGCAAAGGTCCATCCGACATATCGATATACAAGTCCATGGCAAAAAAATAGATGGACAAATCCTCAACATCATATGGGAGGACATATCCATGGCAGCATATAGAAGGACAAATTCGTAAAGAGGCAAACTTAAAATGCAAAGGGAATTACATGTCCACCTTAAGATTGGAAAGTTATAGTTCCTTTTAAGGAGAAACTCACGAAGAGGCCGACTTGAGGTGCAAAGAGACTTAAACGTCCACCTTAAGATTAGAAAATTATAGTTCATTTTAAGGAAAAACCCACGAAGAGGTGCAAAGGGACTCAAATGTCCACCTTATGGTTGAAAAGTTAGAAAGCTTCAACTCGAAGACTTGGTGAACTTGACGACATCGACTTGAACACTTGGAAAACTTTGATGATTTGGCGGACTTTGCAGAATTTAACTTGAAAAGTGGTGGATTTTTAAATTTCAACTCGAAATATTAGCAGGCTTAAAGACTTCAACATGAAGTTTTGGAGATCTTAAATAATTCAACTTGAAGACCGGTGAATTTGAAGACTTCAATTTGAAGACCGACGGACTTGGAGACTTGGAGGGCTTAAATATTTCAATTTGAAAAGCGGCAAACTTGAAGACCGGCAGACTTAAAGATTTGATGAACATGAAGTCATAGTGAATCTCTGGGATTTAATGCAAATATACTCAATAACCTTCTAAAAGATTATAATCGTCCATTGAAGATACCAATTTACCATAGAGGCTTTCCCCCTTTAAATTAAATGGGATCCAAAGTTCAATAGAAGAATGATATATCAACTCGACTTTCAAATGCTGATTGAATGAATTACATTCAATCATATAATGATTGGGGCACTATGTATTTTTTTAACTTATACGACTGAACTTAAAATGAAACTCTAAGCTGCCTACGTGCCTCGGTGAAGAGGATCAAGTCATACTGTAGTTCAGAATGGGTGGGTTTTTATTTATGTCCTAACTTTTTCCTTGGCCACCTCTTTCGAGGTTTTCAACCTAGCGGACTTTTTTTATATCCTAACTTTTACCTCGGCTACCTCTTTCGAGTTTTTCAACCTAACATATCTTTTGTTTGGTGGACCGTACACAATTTAGACTTGTGCGGGCCAGGAGTGACATGCAGTTTATGCTCTTGTGTTAAGGAGCTTTGCAACTTCAAGGATAATTCTTTTTCAAAAACTTGCCATTGATAGGGCCGATTCTCATGCCATATGCATCAACTAGCTTGTAAGCCCCACTTGAATAAGCTTCTTGCACGACATATGGCCCATCATATTTTGAAGTAAACTTCCCTATAAGTTTATGGGAAGTAATAATGGGTCTTCGTATGGAAAGGACTTGATCTCCTACTTGAAAGGATCCTGGGTGAACTCTTTTATTGAAGGCGCTAGACAATCGAGCTTGATAACATTCAAGACTATGTTGAGCTTCCAACCTATTCTCATCATGAGCCTCCAACTCTGCTAATCGAAGTCGAGCATTTTCTTCATCAGTGATCCCTTTTTGAATAGCTAATCGTAATGAAAGTATTTGACGATCGAGTGGCAAAAATGTCTTTGACTCCATAGACGAGTGAATAAGGGGTCGCTTGTGTTGGCGTGCGGTGAGTTGTTCTATATGCCCAAAGAACTTCTTCCATATGGTCATACCAATCTCATTTAGATTTGGAGACAACTTCTTTAACAAGTTGCACATAATTTTGTTGAATGCCTGAGCTAGACCATTGACGACAGCATTGTACATCAAAGAGGTACGTCGCTTGAAGCCAAAGAGATCACAAATCTAGTTCATCAACCTATTGTCGAATGGTTTTCCAATATCCATTATTTTGTAATGATGAATGCCAAAAAATAGATTATGTTTACTTGGATGAAACTTGCAACATTTTCCTTCTTTAATTCCTTAAGAGCTACAACTTCAGGCCATTTTGAGAAGTAGTCAGTTGCAGCCAAGAGGTATAGTTGCCCACCAGAGGAATTTGGCAGTGGTCCTCCAACATCAGATCCCCAAGCATTAAAAGGCCAGGATGCAATAGCCAGGTGAAACACTTTGGGAGGATGGTGAATGAAATTTGCATGGAATTGGCAAGCCTTACATCTTCGAGCGCAGTCCAAAACATCTTTTACCATCGTTGGCCAATAATATCCCATCCTTTTTATATGAAAGTGGAGCTTTTGTCCAGACTGGTGTGACCCACATACCCAATAATGTGCTTCTTGCAAAGCTTGGTCAGACAGGGTTAAAGATGAAGCTAGGGTAGCTAAAGCATTAGTATTCTTGTTTTCTTTCCTAGGCACATTTTGAATAGTCACATCACCGACCTACCCCATTAACATTTTAACATAATCATGATATGGGCGTAGTCGGGTTTCTTGACCTCGTAACTAGAAAAAGGTTGGTTGATCACTAACTGAGAGTCACCAAAGACTTAAAATTGCAACTTCTTCATTTGGACAGTCATTTCAAGCCCGAGTATTAATGCTTGATACTCAACAACATTTTTGGAGCATAGTTACGTCAGCATAAAAGAGTAAGGCAGAACCTCACCTTGAGAAATGACGAATACTACGCCAGCAGCAGCTCCTCCGCGATATGTAGCACCATCAAAGTACATCCTCCATGGAGGTTGAACTTGAATGATCATTGTGTCTTCATCGGTTAGTTCATTAGTTAGCTCCCAATCATCAGGTACATGGTGATCTGCCAAGAAGTCGGCTAACACTTGTCCTTTTATAGACTTTTGAGGGATGTACACAATTTCAAATTGTTGAAACTGTAGGTACCACCTTACTAGTCGATCACTAAGAACAGGTTTTGACATCACGAACTTGATGGGATTTTCTCTAGAAACAAAATGAACGACATGATCTTGAAAGTAGTGCTTCAACTTTTGGATTGAGAAGACTAGCACCATACATAACGTTTTGATTGGCGGATAATTCAGCTCATTTGTTGTCATCGTCTTGCTTAAGGAGTAAAGGGAGTTTTCTTTCCCTTCACTATTTTCTTGGGCCAACAACGCTCCAACATACCTTTCTTGTGCTGAAATATATAGTATCAGCGACTCTCCAGGTATAGGGGATGCCAAAACTGGAGGCTTCATCAAGTATGTATTAATACTTTAAAAGGCATTGCTACAAGCTTGGTCCCATTTGAAAGGAACGTCTTTCTTCATGAGGCGACTAAATGGTTGGCACCTCCCAGCTAGGTTTGAGATGAATCTCCTAAGGTATTCTAGCTTTCCTTGTAGACATTTCAATTTATGAATATCCTGAGGCTCAAACATTTTCAAAATGGTATCCACTATGGCTTGATAAATTTTAATTCCTCGATGTCGGACAATGAAACCCAAGAACTTTCCAGAAGTAACTCCAAAGGCACATTCATCCTAAGTTGGTACCTCCGGAGCAACTCAAAGATCATTCTCAAGTATTTCAAGTGGTCGCTCTTCTTTCTTGATTTTACCACCAAGTCGACAACATAACATTCGGTATTCTTGTGGAGAAGGTCATCAAGAATATTATGCGTATCCCTTTGGTAAGTAGCACCAGCGTTCTTTAAGCCAAAAGGTATTACCTTGTAGCAATAAATACCCTATGGGGTACTGAATACGATAAGCTCTTCATCATTTGGTGGCATGCAAATTTGATTATAGCCTGAAGAACCATCCATGAATTACATCACCTCGTACCCAGTTGTAGTGTCAATCACAAGCTCTGGAATAGGAAACGAAAGTTCATCCTTAGGGCATGCATTGTTGAGATCCCTAAAGTCAACACACACTCAAATTTGCCCATCCTTCTTTCTCACGGGAACAATACTTGAAACCTATGTTGGTTATTTAAGTTCACGAATGAAGCCAGCTTCAATGAGTTTGTTAACTTCACTTTCAATCAAGGGAACCAAATCAGGTCTAAAGCGCCTTTGGGCTTGCTTAGCAGGACGAGCGCCATTCTTAACTGCAAGGTAATGGACTTCTACTTTAGGGTTCAATCCAGGCATCTCTTTGTAACTTCAAGCAAAGACATCCTTGAACTCCTTAATTAACTCGATATAATTGCTTTCTTCATCGACTGCTAGTAAAGTACTTAGGTAAATGGGCCTTGGTTCTTCATCAGTGCCAAGGATAACTTCTTTTACGGAATCAACTGTCGTCTTCACCCCTTATCAAGTTCAAGGGGAGAATCTTTTGCATCTTCATCTTCTTAAGGATCCACATCATTGAAAGATATGTGGTAACACTAAGAAATATCTTCCAATTTCTCATCATCTTTCACTAGATATGAAACATATTACTCGCCTTCTACAGTGACGTGATATGCAGAGCCCACGCTTTCTTCATCTTCATCACATTTCTTGGTTTAAACCACAGTATATGGCTTCACCTTTAGTACCTCTTCACATGAAACCACAAGTTTTGTTTGTCGCCTCATTCTAGAAGGAACCAAACATTGGAAATCCTTAGAGATCTTTTGGATTTTGGGAAAACTGGGTGTTATTATGCTCTGATATTTTCTCTGGAACTTGTTCCCCTTCTTTAATGGACCGTATCTCTCAAATACAGATGTTCTCACAGTTGCTTTTCCAAGTCGATCAAAGATAGAAGGCCAATTGGAAGTGGCAGGTTCATCATCCGTATTGATATTATTATTGCTTGACCTTCTTGTAGAGATGCAAATTGGTGATGTCTACTTGCACCCAAGATCTTCATGTGGTTTCCTTGTAGAAGCTTTTGATGGGAGCTTACCTAATTTTGATGACTCACTAGGATAATATCCAGCCTTTGCAAATAGTCTGTAAGCATGAGGATCAAAGCCTTCATCTGTACATTTCGTAGGGAGTGCCACATTCTGCGAATGATTTTCATCCACAAAACACTCATGTAGCGTTGAGGGCTTACTGCCTCAATTCATTTGATCGGAAGAGTTAACCCCCTTAGCATATTGGTTTGGATACTGGATGATACGCTCTCCTCTTTCTTCGTTTTAGGGACACAGAGGAGCGCGGGAGTAAGTTTCTTGCCGTAAGACACAGTGTTCCCTCCATGAGATTTATTTGAGTTAGGATATACCTCCTCAGCAACAACTTTGGTTTTGTCGGCAACCACCTCAGTTTCTTCAGTCGTGGTCTCGTCATTCTTGCCCTTTATGAATTCATCAGCTCTTAACTCCTTCATAATGCAGATCTTCAAGTAGAACTTTGCATCGGCAAAGTGTGACTCAGCCTCAGTGAATGGTTTGTTACTAGCAACTATCTTCTTCTCGACTTCACCCTCGTAGTACATCAAACATTGATGCTAGGTAGATGGAACCACTTTATTCTCAAGTATCCAAGACCTTCCAAGAAAGACGTTGTATGAAGTGTTTGTATCAATCACATGCATCCATGCACTTGATTGCATATCTTCAAAGGTGATTCCCAGCATGATCGCACCTATAGCTCTTTTCCCCCTTGGTTATGTCCTTGAATCATCACACGACTTTATGAGAGTTCGTTCATAGGAATGCCATGTTCTTTCATAGTGCGAGCCGGCAAGATATTCACTGAGGATCCTTCATCAACCAAATTAGATTTACTCTTTCATCGTGCATATAGCCAACCAGGTATAATAGGCGGTTATGAGGAATGTCACCTAGTAGAATATCATCATTCGTGAACATTACTTTTTCCTCACAAGCATTAACTTCTTGAGGAATGGACTCGATGAGCTTTTCCAAAGATGGTGCCAACGGTAGGCCGTCACTCTTTTCTTTGTCTTTGACAGCATGGCAACAAAAGGCCTCACTACCATCATGGAAAATCTTCGTGTGGAATCAAATTGGCAAGAACTCCTCCAAGGTAACAGATGTCGTGGATTTTGAGGGCGGTGCACTTCCAATTTTTCCTTCTTCAAATGCTTAACTGGATTTCGTTTCCTTGGTCTTTTTACCATCATTTTCCTTGTTGGTTGTTTTATCGATTCTTTTCGTGGGATCCTTTTGTGGCACCTACGACGAGACAGCAACGTCCAACCTTCCTCATCATCATGTTGATCAACTTCAACTTTGTCATTCTCCAATAATTCTTCATTTACTTTCTTAAAACTAGATAATTCATCTACACTGATTGAGCCAAAGTTTATAGAGACTTGGTTTGCACTTGCTTTCTCATCTTCAAACACGATCTTCTTTTCACGGGCCAAGTCTATAACTTTGTCCTTAAGGACAATGCACTTCTCCAGAGGGTGGCTCACAAGTCGATGGTATTTGTTGTAATTTGGGTCATTCGTTTTCCCAGCTTCATTTGGCCGCTCCATCTCCGGAAGCTCAGTGAGATTTAACTCGAGGAGTTCTTCAAAAATTGTTGGTACATCAGAATCCAGAAATGGGTACTCCTTCTCTTGCATTTCTTTTAGAGTCAACTTTCCAATTGGCTTATCTTGAAAAGAAGTGGATTTCGTACTCTGCTTCTTGCTCACCTTCGGTGTGAACTTCACATGTGATGTGTTGACATTCATAACTTCTTTGTTTTCAGACTTGGGTACAAACTCGATCCATTTCCTGACTTCTTACTTGTCATTCCCTTTACGAGGCTCATAGATAGGTTGTCTTGCATTTCCGGTAGAGGCATTGCTAAACTCCATGTCATGGGCACGAGTCACAAGTTCTTCAAATGTGCTAGGCTTGATACCTTGCAAGATGTAGTACAATCCCCAATGCATGCCTTGGATGCACATCTCTATAGTCTCGGTATTTGTATTTTGATTTCGTCGCTTATTAGTTTATTTACCTTGTTCCAGTCTATTTAGTTTCTTTATTGTCTTTGTATTTGAAATTTGTTAAAATTGGTTAATAAATATATCTAGCATTGTCTTTCCTAGTAAGTGAAATGTTAGGCGCCATTACGGTCCCGAGGGTGTGAATTTCGGGTCGTGATAAGTTGGTATCAGAGCACTAGGTTGTCTAGGTATCACGAATCATGAGCAAGCTTAGTAGAGTCTGGAGGATCAGTACAGAGACATTTGTACTTATCTTCAAGAGGCAATGGACTTTAGGAAAAAATTCGCTTCTTTCCTTCTCTATCATGTAATTTTATTCTATCATTGATGATTGAACCATTCTATTCTCTTTCTCTCGCAGATGGCGAGAACACATTCAACATCAGCAACTGAAGCCCCCAATGGAAGCTGCTACCAGGGGCAGGGGTCAAGGCCAAGGTCGAGCCAGAGTCCGAGGCAGAGGCAGAGCTCAGCCTAGAGCTCGAGTAGCAGCACCCGCAGAGGAGCCTCAGATTGATCATGAGGAGGAGATCCCAACTTAGACCATACCCGTCGGACCAGCTCAGGTCCCGGAGAAATTCATAGCCACTCTAGTGCGTCAGGACTCTCTAGTCCTCTTGGTGGGCCTTATGGAGAGTGTGGCCTAGACCGGTGCATTTCTGGTGGCACCAGCCGTCTCTCGGGCTGGGGGAGGAGCACAGACTCCCGCTACTCACACTCCGGAGCAGGTGGAGCCTCGATATAAGGCTCCAGCAACCCAGTCAGTTGGGATGGTTCAGCTGGTTGTTGCGGCACATGTCGGTGATAGGCTTGCTATGTCTTTTGAGGCCTTATTGAGGTTGGATAAGTTTACCAAGATCTTCCCTATTCATTTCAGCGGTGCATCTTCTGAGGACCCACATGATTACCTGGATCGTTGCCACAGGTGTTGCACAATATGGGTATAGTTGAGACCAATGGGGTCGACTCTGTAGTCTTTCAGATGACTGGTTCCGCCAAGAAATGGTGGTGAGATTATATGTTGACTAGACTAGTTGGTTCACCCGCACTTACCTGGGATTTGATTTCATAGCTCTTTCTAAAGAAGTTCATTCCTTTCCCTCTGAGAGAGGATTACCGCAAGCATTTTGAGTGTCTTTAGCAGGGCAGCATGACCGTCACCCAGTATGAGACTCGATTTGTGGACCTAGCTCGCCACGCCATTATCTATCTTCCTATTGAGAGGGAGAGAGTGAAGAGATTTATTGATGGGCTCACTTTCACTATCAGGCTATAGATGGCCAAGGAGATTGGAGGTGATATTTCTTTCCAGACGGTCATAGATATTTCTAGATGGATCGAGATAGTTCGGGCTCAAGAGAGGGCCCCTGTCACGCCCCAAAACCGAAGAGCGCGACCGACGCTCAACCGAGAAAACCCGGCCGAGCAAGCCTGTTAGATTACCTTCTACCCAAACTCATCTATGAATAAAGAAGAGATGTACTCCATTAATCAACACTTAAAAGATTTCATTAATAACTTCCATTTCATTCCCATTAGCAGCTTCATTCATAATTTCCAAAATATTACGTGTTTATAGAATTAATGAAAAACATGATCTCCAATTATCAATATTTCTAATTCAATTCCCAACATCAACCACAACCTACAACCTGTCTATGGAGCCTCTAAGTACAATAGAAGAGTAATATGAAAATGCCGGCAATAAGGCCCCGGCTATACCTCAAAACACAGTACATGAGAAACAAATACATGACCCCGAAATGAAGTGGGGCTCACCAAATCAGCTGAAAAGAATGTACTGCTATCACTGATCAATGTCACCTGTTGTAGAACCACCTGCATCCATTTAAAGATGCAGCGCCCCTGGCAAAAGGCACGTTAGTACTGTCGAATAGCACAAGTATGTATAGCTAAAAGTCCTCTTTCAAAATAGAATGCCCATATATGAAAATGTAACACATAGAAACAGCAAGTCACCATCCACAATATCCAAATGTCCAGTTTAAAAACATGATAATTTTCAAAATACGAAAATAATATATATTTTTGGTTGGGAGATCATTAGCACCGATATTCCACCGTCTTTGTTAGCACGGAGTCCGATCACGCCCGATCGGCTAGGCTATCTCCCCATGGACAATGTGGTTTGACAGATGATGCGAAAGAAAGTTGTTACCAAGAGTAATACCACCATGTGCGCAACATGGAGTCTGATCTCCATCCGATCAGCTAGGCCGTCTTCCCATATATGCCATGTGGGTTGACTTTTCCATTCCACATTTTTTACCAGTTCATCCCAATTAATGGGAATAATATCATAATTTCATCCCAAATAAGGGGAATAACCACAATCCACCCCTACACCGGCACGTGCAGTTTCAGGTGTGGGCCTTATGACCCACCCTTCCTCGGTTTTACTAATGATACTCCCAAAAACATTTTATTTTTGATTTGCACACAGAGGTAAGATAATTACAATTGTACTCACCTCAACATCTTTCACATTGTATAAATTCTCATTAGTATTTCCAGTCATTCATAACGACGATATTTCCTTGGATCATTTGGCCATTCACAAGATTCTTTATTCCTGGCACGATGGCCGTATTTCGTATTCCACACTTTCACCTCTTTCAATTTCAAAGATCACCATCAAATATCCACATATAGAAAGTTTCAGAAATCATATACTTCAAATCCATTTGAAATGGGAACTTCAAACACAAATGGTTTCTTCCCAAGAATGAGGCATACCAACCAACAATAGAAACACACATAAAAAATCATAAACAATCAATACACCATTTACTCTTGCAATACTCTTCCCCAGAAATGACAATGTATAATTTCAACACATGAGTATATAGAACTCGAATCATACTGGATATATTTATAAAGCAAAGCACTAGTTAAAGCAGCCACTAATGGGCATGAATTGAGTACAAAAGCTCTTAGGCAAATTCTATTTTCCAAATCACCTTTGACACAGTTGAGTCGAGGCTCATTTCATATTCTTTATAGCATTCTATCAAATCATTTGCACTACTAGCCACAGTCATAACTTAATTTTTTGGCACGTTGGCTACACTTTATATCCCCAATTCACTTATTTCATTTCCAACCACCTTTATAGGTTATCAACGATAAGACATTTTCAATCAAGACTTTAGCCACACATATGAGCAATTTTGAGTCTTAAGCATATCGAGTTTTTCTCACCCAATTGGTATACTAGTTCTCATTTAAAACACGACTCAAAGCCACAACATTTTAATACGCAACCCATACTTTAAAACTTACGGGAATATTATGGAATTCAATTCCAAGAAAGAAAGTTTAGCCAACATACCTCAAATTCTTCCTTAATGATACTACAACGATGCACTACACTAATCAACGTCAATATACAATACAACATCCAATGAGACCAATATTAGTAACAAATCTCATTGGTTCATTGTATTCATAAATTTCATCGCCAAGATTACCATTCACCTTCTGTCTTATTTTCTCAAAAGTACTATTGATGCCATAAACTAGAGTTTTATAATCTAATCTTTCAACCATTAAAACTTGTAACAAATGCTTCAAATACTTCTAACTGTTCATAATAAACGAGTTTGAAGCATTGGAATTACCTCTACTAGATCAATCTTGAAAAATCACAACTTTGGTGATTTTTGTGTTCTTGAGGATTTGATGATGAAATCTT